>VWYK01062596.1:266-14046 GCA_013399775.1 Semnornis frantzii | reverse complement strand
CCCTGTCCCAGGCACCCCCACCTCTGCTTCCATCACCCACAGGGATCCTGTCCCTTCAGGGCTCCTCACAGAGTCCCTCTGCATCCCTCTTTGCTGCCACCCACCTTGAGCACCCACTGGGACCCTTGTCTCTCTGTGTTCTGTGTGTTCCCTCCCTTCCCTCTCCTCCTATATGCTGCTTCCAGGGACACCCATCTCTAAGCCACCACCCTGTGCCCTGCACCTCTGCAGCATCCCAGCCCTCTACTTCTCCTGAGGGACTCTATTGTCACCTCAAGGCTCAGACTCAGCCCTGGACAACATCCCTGTGTGCTGCCCTCAGCCCTCCCCTGCAGCCCCTGGCAGTCTTCTCCTTCTCCTCTGTGAAACTCCCATCCTGGGGCTCCCTCTGCTACCCCTGCCTGTTCCCCTGAGCAGCTTTGGGACTGCTCTTTGTGCCCTCCTGTCCCTGTACCTCACTCAGTGCTGGCTCCCTGGGGACAGCCCTGGAAGCAGCAGTGCCTGTAGCCTGGGCTGGCACCCCCCTCATCTTCCCTTGGGGTCCCTCAGCAGCTTCACAGGGCTGTCAGGGGTCACCTCCTGTCACAGTCGATGACTGTGGTGGTGACATCTCCAAAATGTTCCCTCCCTCTGCTCCCTTGGCTGCTTGTCAGACCCAGCTCTGCCAACGTGCAGCGAAGATGTGGAAAAATACCAGAGCCCTGTATCCTTGATGCCCCTGTGCCCACACCACCCCCACCCCAAGCCTGCTGCACCCAGAGCCAGCTCACTCCACCCCTCTTTCCCCAAACCTATGTCCCACGACTCCTCCACACTCCCTGGTGGGGGGGGCTCAGTCTCCCCTTGCCCTCCCAGCTGAGTACCTGCTGAGAGCAGGCAGCCTCCAAACCCCGTGCTGGGCATGGATTGATGCCAGGCTGCTGAGACCCATCCTGTGGGTGACTCTCTGGCTGTCAGACCCTGCCTGACCCCTCCATGCTCCTCAGAGGACATGTCCAGACCTGTTTCTCTCTCCTCCTGCTCTTCCTTCACACCACCGCCCCAGGGAGTCTCCCCAAGAAGGGCAGTGCCCTCACTTCTGTGTTGCTGAATGCTTCCTTTTGGGCACAACTGCCTGGCAGAGGATCCAGCTCTTGCCCTTGGGTGTGTGTCCAGCTGTAGCCAGCCAGGCTCTGGCTGGCAGGTGTGGGGCTGTCCTGCCCTCTCTTTCTCACATTGTGGGTGGCATGGCTCAGAGAAAGCTCTTGGTGCCCCCCCTATCTCCAGGTGGGGAGTGAGCCCCCTGAGCTCCCTGCCTGTCCTGGTCCTGCTGCAGCCCTAGAGAAGGGAGCAGAGCTGGGAGCAACCTTTTGCTCTCCATCTGCCTTCCTCCTGCCTGCCCTCTGGGCTGTGCCTTGCTGCCCACAGCCTGCGCTTGCCAACAGCCCTGGCGCTGTTGGCTCTGACATGGCATTGATAAGGACATTCACAACAACCACCACCAAAAAAAACCCCCAAAGCTGGAGCTGGGAGAAGCCTCCTAAGTCTGCTCACTTCTCCATCCCTGCCTGCAGCACGTGGAGCTGCTGTGCTGTGTCTCCAGCCAGGGTGGCCAGCACGTAGCTGCCGCCGTGTCCTTCTGCACGACCGCAGCTGGGCTATTTAGGGGCATGCACAGCTGCTGTGCCAACCAGCCCGGGCTCAGGGCATGGGCCAGGGGATTAGCTGGAGACTTGCTGAATAAGGAGCATCACTGCTGGGTGCTGGTAGGGTCTCAGCTGTGCTGTGGAGCCTGCGCCTTCATCGTTCTGACAAGGTGCCTGGGTTAAAGAAGGGCATAGAGGGGCTGGAGTGGGTCTGGAGAAGGGCAGGGAAGCTGGGGAAGGGTCTGCAGTACAGGGGTGGAGAGCAGCAGCTGGGGTTGTTCAACCTGGAGTAAAGAAGGTTGAGGGGAGACCTTCAGGCTCTCTACAACTCTGAGAGGAGGCTGGAGCCAGCTGGTGCTTGCTCTCTTCCCCCAAGGAATAAGCAACGGGACAAGAGGAAATGGCCTCAGGTTGCCCCTTGAGGGTTGTCCAGGCCTGGCCCAGACTGCCCAGGCCAGAGGTGCAGTCCCCATCCCTGGAGGAGTTTCAAAGCCCTGGAGCTGTGGTGCTGAGTGCCATGGGTTGGTGGTGCCCTGGCAGTGCTGGGTTGATGCTTGGACTCCATGACCTTCAAGGTCACTTCCAACCCAAATGATTCTGTGTACAGAATCCCAAACTGAAGGGCAGAGAGCACAGAAGAAGCTGGAAGCCCAGCACTGAGCCTGGAGCAGGGGCAGGCACCCCAGCAGCATGCCCTGGTCCCTGCACACCTTCATGCCCTTCTCTGTTCCTGACCCAGCACAGTGGCAGAGCTGCCCAAAGTGACCAGATACAGGGTGTTGCTTCCTGCCATGTCACCCAGGGGGGTACCATCTTGCTGCCAGTGCTCAGCCTCACCTGTGGGCTGCCCTGGCATTACCCACACATGTTGCCATAAGTGCAGGCACCCAGGCTTCATGCCAGGCTCTCATCTCTTTGCTCAGGAGGAGTCAGAGGCTCATGCAAGAGTAGGGACTGGAGGTGCTGCTTCTGCTGCTGGTAGACTTCTTATTTCATTATTGCCCACCCCACCTCCAGTGACTCTCAGCTAATTAACAAAGTGTTAATGAGCTCCCAGGACAGGTGCTGTGGGAAGGCTGCAGCAGGGCTGGAGGGGTTGGAATTGCTTTCTGCAGCTGCCTGCGAGGAGGTTGGGGTTGGTCTCCTCTGCCTAGTATCAGGTGATAGGATGAGAGGAAATGGCCTGAAATTGTGCCAGGGGAGGGTTAGGTTGGGGATCAGGAAAAAAATTCTTTGCTGCCAGAGCTGTCAGGGCCCAGAAGAGGCTGCCCAGGGAGGGGGTGGAGTGTGGCCATGGCCAGAAACGTGTGGCTGTGGCACCTGGGGGCATGTTTTGATGGCTGCGGCGGTGTTGGGTTGCTGGTTGGACTCTGTGATCTCAGCAGGCTTCTCCAACCCAAACAATTGTGTGGTTCTGTGGTTGTGCCAATCTGTTTGGGCAGGGAGCATGCTGAGGATGCTGGCTCGATGATGGAGAACAGATCTGGGCTGTCTCCTGCATCCCTTCAGCTCTTGGCTGTGCCTGACTGGAGTTTGCTAACATCTTGTCTGTAGGCAGCAGCCTGCCAGCTCTTTATGGTGGGAGCTGTTTGTTTGGGAGGCAGCAGGAAGATGATTTAACAGCTCAAACACTTCTCAGATTATAGAAAATGAGGAAATATTGCTCTTGGCTTTCTCCTCTCCTAGCAGAGCTCCACCCAGAGTGAAATGCACTGCTCTTGCAGCTACTGCTGGGGCAGCTGTGTTGTGTGTGTCCTCTCCCCCCCCACCTCTGCTTGTTGGAGGTTCAGGGCCCACCTCTTCAATCAGAGAGCCCTCCTTCTGCTCAAACCAAGCCTTAGCTTCTCACTCCAACCAGGTCTTGGCTGCTGGTGGGCTGCTGTATGAGCAACTTCCCTGCAGGAGTGCTCTGTTCTCACCATGGCCTGGCCTGATGCTCCTGGCTGTGTGTGGTGGGCACAGGGCTCTGCTGTGCTGCCCATTGTGGGCTGCTTCCTGGTTGAGAAGAGCCAAACCTTCCTGCTCCCTGTGTTGGGGCTCTTAGGGCTGCTGAGGGGAGCAGGAACATGAGGCCCTGTGCCCTGCTGAGATGTCACTGTGTGACCAGCAGGAGCAGGGAGGTTCTTCTGCCCCTGTACTCACTGCTGCTTAGGCCACACCTTGAGTGCTGTGTCCAGTTCTGGGCCCCTCCATTCCAGAGAGATGTTGAGGTGCTGGAAGGTGTCCAGAGAAGGGCAGCAAGGCTGGGGAGGGGCCTGGAGCACAGCCCTGTGAGGAGAGGCTGAGGGAGCTGGGGCTGTGCAGCCTGCAGAAGAGGAGGCTCAGGGCAGATCTCATTGCTCTCTGCAGCTACCTGAAGGGAGGTTGTGGCCAGCTGGGGTTGGGCTCTGCTGCCAGGCAGCCAGGGACAGAAGGAGGGGACACAGCCTCAAGCTGTGCCAGGGCAGCTCTGGGCTGGGTGTTAGTTGGAAGTTGTTGGCAGAGAGAGTGATTGGCATTGGAATGGGCTGCCCAGGGAGGTGGTGGAGTGCCCATCCCTGGAGGTGTTGAAGAGGAGGCTGCATGAGGCACTTAGAGCCATGGCTTAGTTAATTAAAAGGATTAAGTGATAGGTTGGACTCGATGGCCTCAGAGGTCTTTTCCACACTGATTCTGTGATTCAGCAAAGCTGAGCTGGTGGCAGTGGTGTGAGCTGGGTGCTGAGCAGCCCCTGCTTGTGTTTTGGGCACAAACTTCAGAAGCTCAGCATGAGGAGGAAGTTCTTTGAGGGTGCTGGAGCCCTGGAGCAGGCTGCCTGGAGGAGTCTCCAACTCTGGAGACTGAAAACCCACCTGGATGTGTGTTCCTCTGTGACCTCCTCTAGATGAACCTTGCCTCGCTGTGAGGGTCAGACTCAAATCACCAGAGGTCCCTTCCAACCTCTCCCACCCTGTGATTCCTCACCAAACAAAGCCTGCCTCAAACCAGAGAAGCTGCTTTATGCTGCTCAGCTGCTTTTTTGGTCTCCAGAGCCAAGCTGGTCCTTTAGCCTTGTGCCTGAGCACTTTTTGGCTCCTCAAAGTTCACCCAACTTGTTCCCTCTCCTTCCCATCCCCCAGACCTAACCTTTTATCTTCTGCTGAGGACAAGAGGAGGTGCAGCCAAATCCTTCTGTTGTGTAGACTTCCATTACCATAGCAGTAGCCATGGCTACAGACTATTTGTAGCAAATAACCAATTTTTTTTCCCACCCACAACCAAGCCCTGACCACTGCTGCTGGACTTGTTCAGGTCCTTGGCTGTCCCCTGGTCATCCCTGATTTTTTTTTTTTACCTGCTGCTAGAATGTTCTCTAGGGGCTTTGCTGCAAGCAAACCTCCTCCCAACCCCTGTTCTCAAGTGGGTGGAGTTCATAAATTGCTTCCCAAAGGCTCCACATTTGCCTCTGGGACTTGTTCAGTGTGGCAGAGGGTTGAGTTGTGGCCTCCAACTGTCCCCTTTCTGGGTGCTGGCAGGATGAAACCCAACTGGATTCTGGAGTGGTTGTGTTTGCAGCCTCTGCTTGGCACTTGGGCCCTCTCTGTGGGTGAATGTGGGGGTTGGCATGAGGGTTTGCATCCTAGGGGGTCTGGGGCTGCTGGTCATCAGGGCATGCTGGCATTGTGCCCTGGTGACCACCAGCAGCAGCCCAGCCCTGGTGGATTTCTCCCTGAGCCTCTGTACTTAGCCCCAGGGTATTTTGGGGGGTAAAATCTTGATGCCAGCAAATTGGACCTGAGGTTCTCTGAGCTTGAAGACCTCAGCAAGGTGCCCACTGGAAGGAAGAAGCTGTTTAGGGCAGAATCAGAGAGTAGCTGAGGTGGCACTTTGTTTGCTGCTTGAGTTTGAACTGGATCAGGATGCTCAGGGCCCTCAGCAAGTTGGGTCTTCCAAAGGGGTGAGGGCTTGAAAGTCTACAGAGGAGACTCCAAAACCTCTCTGGGCAGCCTGCTCCAGGGCTCTGCACCCTCACACCAAGCAAGTTTGTCCTCATGGAACCTCCTGGCTTCCAGCTTGTGCCCAGTGCTCCTTGTCCTGTCACTGGACACCACTGACAAGAGCCTGGCCTCAGCCTCTTGCCCCCCACAGCTCCTTTAGCTCTTGCTGAGCATTGCTCAGCTGCCCTCTGGGGCTGCTCTTCTGCAGGCTCTCAGCCCCAGGGCTCTCAGCCTTTGCTCCTCACAGAGCTGCTCCAGACCCCTCAGCAGCTTTGCAGCCTCTGCTGGACTCTCCCCAGCAGTTCTCTGCCTCTCTCGAGCTCAGTAGCCCAGAACTGGAGACAAGTCCAGATGTGGCCTCAGCAGGACAGAGCAGAGGCAGAGGAGAACCTCGCATGCCCTGCTGGCCACACTCTTTTATCCACCCCAATCCAGTCCACGAGGACTCCAAAGTTATAGAATCACAGAATCCTAGTTTGGGTTGGGAGGGACCTCCAAAGCTCACCCAGCCCAACCCCCCTGCAGCCAGCAGGGACATCCTCCCCTCCAGCAGCTTGCTCACAGCCTTCTCCAGCCTCACCTGCAACAGCTCCAGCCAGGAGGCCTCAGCTCCCTCCCTGGCCAACCTCTTGCAGTGCTGCAGCAGCCTCCTGCTGCACAACTTGTTCCTCACCTCCACTCTCAAGCTGCTCTGCTCTCATTTCAAACCATTGCCCTCAGCCTGTCCCTGCAGGCCTTTGGGAGCAGTCCCTCTGCAGCCTGCTTGGAGCTCCTTCAGCTACCAGCAGGCTGCTTTAGGATCTGCCTAGGCAGCAGCTCTAGAATCTGCCTGGAGACCCTGGATGCTGCTGTTCTCCATCCAGCTGGACAGCCCCAAGCCTCCCAACCTTTCCTGCTGAGAGCTGTGCCAGTGCCTTGAGCTGCCCTTGCCCTTGTGCCCCTGCAGGTGAGCGTGTGCTGGGCTGTGCTGAGGAGCCCTGCTACCTCTGGTTCGTGATGGAGTTCTGCGAGGGAGGAGACCTCAACCACTATGTGCTGTCCCGCAGGCCCGACCCTGCCACCAACAAGAGCTTCATGCTGCAGCTGACCAGTGCCATTGCCTTCCTGCACAAGAACCACATTGTCCACAGGGACCTGAAGCCAGACAACATCCTGATCACCGAGAGGTCTGGCAGCCCTGTGCTGAAGGTGGCCGACTTCGGCCTCAGCAAGGTGTGCGCAGGCCTGACGGCTCGGGGCAAGGAGGGGGCCCAGGAGAGCAAGAACATCAATGTCAACAAGTACTGGCTCTCCTCTGCCTGTGGCTCTGACTTCTACATGGCCCCCGAGGTCTGGGAAGGGCACTACACTGCCAAGGCTGACATCTTTGCCCTCGGCATCATCATCTGGGCCATGATCGAGAGGATCACCTTCATCGACGCCGAGACCAAGAAGGAGCTGCTGGGGACCTACATCAAGCAGGGGACTGAGATTGTGCCAGTTGGGGAAGCGCTGCTAGAAAACCCAAAGATGGAGCTGCACATCCCTCAGAAACGCAGGACTTCCATGTCTGAGGGCATCAAGCAGCTCCTGAAGGACATGTTGGCTGCTAACCCGCAGGACCGACCTGACGCCTTCGAGCTGGAAACCAGGATGGACCAGGTTACTTGTGCTGCTTAAATTCAGGGCAGGGGCACTGCTGTGCTCTGCAGCTGGGTAAGTGAGCCACGAGCTCTTTTATTCTCTGCTCTTCTGGGCTGCTCTAGCAGCGTTTTGTAGTGACACAAAGGAGTCCTTTATGTTCCTGGAGCTGTTTCTAGAGTGACTCATCAGAGCGTTGCTTCTGAGTGGTTTTTCCACCTATTCTACTGCAAAAAAAAAAAAAGAAAAATAGAGGTGGGAAACTGAATTAGCAGCTGCATGGCCTGCTGCTGCCCAACAGCCCAGGAGAGCAGGCAGGGCTGGGCCAGGAGCCTTGTTCCCCCAGGGCTGGGCAGGAGCCTTGCTCCTCAAGAGGTCCTGCCCAGTGGTTGAGATGAGACAGTGCAACCCTGCAGACGTTTCTACCCCAGGAGCAGGGAATTTGCTGCCAGTTCTGCCACCTCTGCTGTGTGGTACAATTCCTGTGGGCAGCCTGGTCTGGCAGGAGGTGTCCCTGCCTGTGGCAGGGGAGTTGGAACTTGATCTTGAAGGTCCCTTCCAACCCAAACCAGTCTGTGAACCTGGGGTGGTGCTGGCAGCAGCTGTCCCAGTGCCCTGGGGCAGGACACCTCGGGGCTGTCTCAGCACAAAGCTCTTCCATTTGCCTTGACCTGTGGGGCTCTGTGGGGCTGTCTGGTTTCATTTCCTTGCTCACAGGCAGCACTTCCCTTTGATGTGACCTCTGGATGGGATGCTTTGGTCTCCAGCATCAGGGTTTGTGGACCTGTGTCTGCTCAGGAGGAAGGAAACTTCCTAAACAGCCCTGCTCAGGCTGAGCTCCCTTCAGAGTCCCCTCTCTGCTCCCCTCTGCTTGCTCCCCTCTGAGTCCTGAGCTCAGAGGTCCTGCTCCTGAGGCTTGGCTGGTCACACATGGGTGGGAAGGACCCCCAGGGACAGGAGGGGAGCTGGTGGTGTCACCAGTGACACTGAAGGGCTGGGAGGTGTTGCCTGCATGGCAGAGCTGTCTGTAAACAGGAGCTGTTAGCAGGGCTTGGCCTGGCCAAAGGCTTCAGTGAAATGGAGGAATTGCAGATGGTGAGGGGTGAGGCTGGCATCTTCCCAGCCCAGGTTCTTTAAAGTTCCTGCAGAGCTTCCTCTGACCACTGCTGGTCACAGGAGACCTCTGAGAGCCTGCCTGTGTCAGGTGCTGGCACTGCAGCTCCCAGCCCTTCCCTCACCCTGAAGCCTCCAGATCCTGCTGGATCAGAACAGAGAGCAAAGTGATGATGATGATGAAACAGCTGCCCTGGCCAGCACCCTTCAGCCTCACAGGGGATGGCTGCATGCCTGGCCTGCTCCTAGGAGTTGTGGACTCCCCCAGGGTGGGACACTGGGCAAGTTTTGCTACAAAACCCTCACTGCTGCCCACCTTGAGGCTTCCTTGGGTGCTGCTGAGGTGTCCTCAGCAAGGGGACCTCTTTGTGTGCCCCAGGTAAGCTTTTCTGTTGTTTGCAGAGGGGTAGGACTGTAGGAATGGGAAATCCCACGGGTTGGGTCTAGTTCTGTCCCTTCTGGTCTGTCCAGACCACTCCACAGCCCCATCCATCCCTCTGCACCCCAACACAAAGCACTGAACACCCTGAAGATCGGCAGCCAGGCACTGACGCAGCTGCTGCTGCCCGGGCCTGGGGCTCGGGGCTGCTCCCAGTACAAGTGTGGGATGTTAGGGTGGGGGAGGGAGTGAATTTGCACTCGAGATGGGTGTGATCAAGTCCTGGGGCACTTAAGAGCTCGGGTCACCCCACCTTGTGCTGCAGGGCGAGGTGTGGGACTGCTGCTGGTAGTGCCAGGGGTCAGCTGGGGATTTGCCGCTGCCATCTGCGAAGGCTCAGTTATGCAACCGGCCCCTGCCCTGCGGGGAGAATTCATCCTGTGCAGAGCTGCAGAATAGTACATGCAGGGCTAACAAACACCGAGGGGACAGTCCTACCCCAGGGCTGTTTGCATAAAACCCAGCTGCCTTCTGCACCACCACCACCATCCTCCACCTCCAGCCGCACGGCCGCAGCCGTCATCGGCTGCTCCGTCATGACACAGCTGCAGCAGAGATGGATGCCCTTATGTAACAGCCTGGCACATGTAGCCTGGCATGCAGAAGAGCCCTGCACTGTACCCATGTGTCCACCACAACCTCAGAGCTGGGAGGAACCTTCTTGATGGTGCAGCAGAGGATTCGGGGAGGGTCCCTCTGGGGTTTTTTGGGTCCCGCCGCATGAGTGGGTCGTTGGTGTGTTTGGAGCAGGCTGTTTCTTGGCTCTTCTTAAAGGCAAACCTTAAATTAGAAACCTTCTTGAGAAGCTTAGAATAGGATTTAGAGCAGGGCCTGGATTCTGCTCTCAGGTAATTTAAGTTGACTGAGAAACTCAAGTAACCTCCTGTGACTTCGTGGCGGCGCCGCTGCGTGGCTTGGGCTGCTGCTGGGTCATGCACTGGGTGGGTTCTGCTTCTCCAGCACAGCTTCAGGCCCTGCTCAGCCTTGCTTTGTGTCATCACCTGGAAAACTCTCACCTCCCTGATCCTGGCAATCAGATCTTTTTTTTTTTTGGCTTATTCCTCGGTGTGCCACTGACCTCTTGCGATTTCCTTTTGTGTCTCTGTGCCTGTCTGCACCAGGGGCAGTCAGCAGGCTTCATGCTCCCTTCCCCTCCCAAAGCTCAGGTGGGAACTGGCACTTCTCAGCCAAGAAGCCTTTCCTGGTTTGGTTTCTGCTGGACACCAAGAAACACAACTGTTTGGGTTGGAAAAGCCCTCTAAGATCATCAGGTCCAACCACCAACCCAACCCCACCGTGGCCATTAAACCTTGTCCCCAGGTGGCCATGGCCACCTCCAGGGATGCTGACTCCACCACCACCTCCTTAGCTTCCTCTTCCCCTCACCACCGGTGCTGCTGGTGGCCCCAGGGTGGTAGATCCAGCTGAGGTGAGCAGCATTCCCCAGGTCTTCTCTTTATGCCAGTGCTGTGTTTCCCTATCTTCTGGTCTGCATCCTGAGGTGGCAGTTCCCCCAAGCATGCCTGTGGGGCACAGAGGACAAAAGCCTTTCTAGGACAATTAGGGAGTGGCTGGCTTGTGCTGGAAGCTGCTGGTGTCTCTGGATTGCTGTGGGGTGGCTCAGCACTGGGCACCCTCTTTCCACCTCGTCCCTACTGAAAGGTTTGGGCCTCTCTCCTGTGCTCTGAACATCTTTTTCTTTGTGTAGCTCCCCCCAAAAATTACCAAGGGCAGGTGAGGAGCCCTCAGTGGGACCCTCTCAAGTTGTGGGTTTGAGCAGTGTGGAGTGAGTGAGGCACAGCATAAGCCTGGGACTGGTTGCTGCCTGCTGCAGTCACAGAATGGTTTTGGTTGGAAGGGACCTTGGGGATCCTGGAGTCCAACCCTGACCCCAGCACTGCCAGGGCACCACCAACCCATGGCTCTCAGCACCACAGCTCCAGGGCTTTCAAAGCCCTCCAGGGATGGGGAGGGGCAGCTTTGGCCATGGCTTGGCAACCTTTTTGGGGGAGGAAATTGTTCCTCTTGTCCAACCTAAGCCTCCCCTGGGGCATTTTGAGGCAGTTCCCTCTTGTCCTGCTGCTTGCTCCTTGGGAGAGGAGACTGATCCTCACCTCACTCCAGCTTTTCATGGAGCTGTAGAGAGCCAGAAGCTATCCTGACCACAGAAAGGAGGGCAGCACCACCAGCAGTTAGACATTTAGGAGATGATGCAGGAGCTCAGCCTGCAGTGGCTGTGAGCAGTGCAGGGAGCAGCTGGCTCTGGGAGATCATTTCCTGTGGTGCTTTCACCCTGGATCAGGCCCAAAGTCTGAGTTGGAGGTGAATGCTCAAGGTGAAGATCAGGAATCTGTGTGCATGGTGTGGTGCAGGATGCAGCATCCCTTGGGTGCCTTCAGCCCAGCTGGGTTCACTCCAGCACCACTTCCCTGCCCCTCCAGCTGCAGCTCTTTGCCTCATCCTCCTCCTGGAAGCACAGCAGGAGCTGCTGCTGAACAAGCTCAGCTGCCCTCCCTTTCTGGTGGTGTCTGTCCCCAACTGGAGCTCTCTGCTGTGCCCAGCTGCTCCCCAGCACCACCAGCAGACTGCTGCCCTGTGGAATTTCAGTGCTGGGAGGGGCTGGGATCAGCAGCATTCCTGGGGGGGCTGTCCTGGAGTCAGGTCTGGCCTGTTGGCACCACTCGACTCGAGTTTCACCTGCTGGCTAGGAAGAGGGGAGCACACCAAGGGAAGGAAGAGTGATTTCAGCTCTGAAGCAAGGCTGGCTTTGATCTCCAGGCTGTTTTCCTTGTGGGTTTGTCAGTCTTGGCATGGGCAGAAGCCCTAAAGCAGCAAAAGCAATCAGGTTCCTCCTCCTGGCCACAGCTGCCACTGCAGAGTCACCTCCTGGAGCGGTGAGGTCTTGCTGGGCAGCACTGATTGTACCTGGAGAGAAGCAAAGCCTCCAGGCTGAGCTGGATCACCTCACCTCTGGCCCCTGCTGGTTTGCTCTCTGTCACCTCTGTCTCCCTCCTGGAGGCAGCTGCTGTGCTTGGCCTTAAGGAAGCTCCTGAGGAGTGCGTCACAAGTGCAGAGCATGAGGAAGCAGCTCTCAGCCCCCTCCCCTTCTACCCTCTGTTCCCACATGGGTGGATGGTGGGATTAGCTGGAGGAGGTGTTGGCTTCCCTCTCTCAGCAGACCTCACTGAATTGCTTTGGTTGGAGAAGACCTCCCAGCTCATCAAATCCAACCACCAACCTCAGCCCCTCATGGCCATGGCCACCTCCCAGCTCTGCCATTGCTCACACGTTGGTGTCCTCTTCCTCAGGGGCTGCCTGAGGGCTCCATGAGCTTCTGCTTCATGGCCTGCTGATGCCAAATGAACATTGGAGCTGATTAAAACTCTTTAAGTGGCATCTGCAGGGGGATTAAAAGCTCTTGAGCAAGCCCCTGGGTCAATGTGCGTCAAGGGAGTGAGCTGTCCTGGCACAGAGCTGTGAGCTTGGGGCTGCTCAAGCCAAGCTCCTTCCCTCAGGCTGCTCCTGCCTCATGGAAGCAGGGCCAGAAACGTTGCCCTGCTTGTTAATGCAGCTGCAGCACAGGAGAAAGCTTCCAGAAGATTCCTTGCCTGGCTGCTGCTGGTCTCTGGGTGCCTCCTCAAACAGAAAGGCTTTTTAGCTCTGACTGCAGCCTGCAAAGGTGCCAGCTCCTGGTTAACCTCCTCTCAAAAGCAGTGTGCCTGTGCCCATGGCCTCTGCCCTGAGCTGCAGGTGCAGAGCCAGCCTCTTCCTGTGGCAATGATGTCCTGGGGCTTGGGTTTCTCTCGTGGGAATTCCTGGAGCTGAGGGCTTTGAGTGATTTGCTGGGCAGTGGCAGTTTCTCCTCAGCAGGTCTCTCCCACTGGCAGTGTCTCTGCAGAGCCTCTCACTCATCCCTGGTGGGAGAGGAGCTGGCTGGATGTGCCCCTGCTGAAGGTGAGGAGGGAGCTTAAATCCAACCACTCCTCCCCATTTTTTTTTTTTTTTCATGTGACTGAGCTCAGAGCTTGGGCAAAGTTTAACCTGCCAGAAAATCCCCACTGGTGCATAGCAGGAGGGGTGATGAAGTGCAGGCTGCTTGGGCTGGAGGTTTGTGCATGTTTCAGTGACCTCCAGCCCCATCCCCACTGCAGGAAGCCCCCCAAGGTGCCAGCAGACAGAGCTGATGGCAGGGGGGAGACCTTTGGCACCTTCCATGGGGCAGGTGCACCTCAGCTGTCAGCAAACCACAACAGCCCCTGGCCTGAGCTCTGCTGGTCCCTCTGAAGGCTGTGACATCCTAGGTGCTGTATTTCCCATCTGAAGGTGACACTGTGGCTCTGCTGGCTCCAGCCCTGCTGCTGGATGCCATTGCACAGGGAGTTCTCTGGGTTGCAGACAAACCAGGGTGGAAAATGCTGATGTTTCTCTGCAGACTTGAGCATTTCTGTGTCTCTGAGCTGGGGGTGCTGGGCCAGGGCTGTGGGGGAATGGGGGGGGGAGAGTGTGAGTGCTGCTGTGGGTTGGGGCTTTGGCCAGGGTAGGGATCAGTGCAGCCAAGACTTGCCTGGTAAAATCCCTGGCACTGGGCAGCCTCAGAGGCTGTGCTGCATCCCCCTCCTGCTTCTTTACACCAGGATGGGTTTCAACTTGCTGCAGGGGGGCTGTGCTGCAGCTCCTTCCTGCTTCTTTAGACCAAGATGGGTTTCAACCTGCTGCAGGGGAGCTGTGCTGCAGGGGGGCCTGAGCTGCATCCCCCTCCTGCTTCTTTTCACCAGGATGGGTTTCAGCCTGTGCTGCAGGGGGGCTGTGCTGCAGCCCCCTCCTGCTTCCTTCCACCCATCCAGGTCTCAGCCACCTCTCTCAGAGCCTCTTGAGAAGCCTGAGCTGCTGCTGCTGACGCACAGGGTGAGCAATGCAGGATGTCCCCAGGTGTCACAGCTCCTTCCACCTTTCCCAGTTGAAGGCTGGGAGCTGCCACTCACCAGTGCCTCATCACATGGATCCTCAAGGCCAGGCTCAGCTGTGCC
>VWYK01062580.1:8672-25327 GCA_013399775.1 Semnornis frantzii | reverse complement strand
TGTGCCCTTGTGGCCAAGAACGTACATGGCATCCTGGAATGTATTAAGAGGACTGGCCAGTAGATTGAGAGAGGTTCTTCTCCACCTCTATTCTGCAGTGGTGAAGCCTCACATGGAGTATTGTGTCTAGTTCTGTGTAGCTCGGCTCAGGGAGGACAAAGAAATACTGGAGAGACTCCAGTGCAGGGCCACTAAGATGATTACTGGACTGCAACATCTTTTGTGAGGAAAGGCAGAGGGAACTGGATCTGTTAAGATTAGAGAAGAGGAGGCTGGGGGAGGGGGCAGATCTTGACAATGCTTGCAAATATCTAAGGGGTCGTTGTCAGGAACATGAGGCCAGATTCTTCTCAGTGGTCTTCAGTGGCAAGAGAAGAGGTAAGGGGCACAAAATTGAACATAAGAAATTCAATTAAACAAGACAGAGCATCTTGACTTTGAGGGCGGCACAGCACTGGAACAGGCTGCCTAGAGAGGTGGTGGAATCTCCATCTCTGGAGACTTTCAGGGCCCACTTGGGCATGTTCCTGTGTGACCTGCTGTGGCGGAGTGGGTTGGACTCCATGGTCTTCAGAGGTCGCTTCCATTCCCTAGCATTCTGTGATTCTGTGAAATGGAGACAACTTAATTCTTCCCTACCTCAGCATATTACACCAACTCTTAAATGCTACTTGGGAGAGCAAAAGACCTGGTGGCAAAATGGTTTTCCTTTGCCTTGGGTTTGGGACTCGCTATGCAGATCCCATATGAGAGGGCCACAAAAGCAGTACTTTGGAACAAAAGAGAGTAGAAGAGTGGTGGAGTGACCTGGCATGATAGTCTCTTCCTTTCCCATGAATCTCTTGCAGCTGAATATTAATAATATTTAAAAGCTACACTGGAAGAGTGTTTCTGGGTCAATGCAGCAAAATCCTTGGGAAGAAGGCTCTAGTTTCAGGAGGTTCAAATGCCATTCACCAGCAAGCCTTGGGTAACAGGGGACAGTGGAGGAATGGGGGAGATATATTTCCTCCAGAGTTGGTGAAATTTTGCCTGTGTTATCTCCTTTTTGCTGATCTTCAGTTGGAATCCTTCAGATGTCATTCAAATACCTTTCAGACAGTTAAGGAGAGGAAGCATTTGAATACTTCTGGTCACTTAGTGTGGTATAAGGTAATTTAGAATAAACTAAATTCAGAGAAGCTACTTGCATACTTAAGGAATCTTAAAATGACCAAGCCTTTGCAGGACTGGATTCTTCCTGTTATCACAAGCCAATTACTGTAAGAGCATTTACATATGTGAAGTCCTAAACAAAGACTCAGAAGTATAGGCTGAAAAAAGTTACATGCTCCAGCCTTTTACATACTTTACAAGTTTATCTGCTGCACTATTTTGAGTATATTATCTAATCTCCCTTTAAGTATTTCCTCTCCTGAGATCTCAGGGGTTTTTCTTGGCAGACTGCTCCACTGATGAATAACTCTTATTTGGAGGCTTATCCTCACATCTAATTTAAATGTTTAATTATGTTTTAGGTGACTATTCTCCATGGTCAGCTACTATCAAGTCTCTCTTCTTGTTTTTCTCAAAAACTCCTTAAAAGTTCCATATTTTGTTTAAACTAGATGTCTTTTCTGTCATGTTCCTTATATCTTGCAGCTTTCTTAATGTTCCTCCTTTGCTGCTTTCTCATTCTTCGTAGCGTGAAGGTCAAAGGATATCCTAAGTAAGGCTTTAGCTGTCATGTGAATATGTATTTTAGTACCTCTCTACTCTTAAGTACAATACTTTGAATATGTATTCTTCATATACCAGTTCAATTTCTGATCTTCATTTGTGTCGGCACAAAGTCTGAAAATGCATTCTAACTATTCTCTTTTTTCATAAATTTTGGAACAAAAATAATTCATGGAATACTTTAAGTAGTGACTAAGATAGCTTTTTATTAGGAGAAAAAAAAAAAAAAAGGTTTTGCAATAGTTTTGCAATATGTACTCATTCCTCCTTATGTACTGTAGAATGATTTATTTCCCCTCTCCGATCTGTGAACCCTATGACGAAAGTTGCTGCTGACCATTCCTTCAGATTTTTTCACATAACAGGAACCTGAAAAGAAAAACTCCCATGTTTTTTTCTTAAATACTCAGAACTTCCAGAATGTTTGCTTGGCCTTTCCTGTTTTAAGATTTAGTGTTTTTATGCGCACAGCAAGGTTCAGAGTGTTTCTGCCTGAATATGATGTAAAGCTAAGAATGAAACAAGTCCATATGTGCTACCAACAAATAATGTTGTTGCAGTTAAAATAGTCTCTTTACTGTAGTCTCCTTACTATCCATATTCATCAATAGTTTCATTGGACAGCTATTATATCTCTTAAGGGACATAAATGTATTGTCTAACTCAGGTATATAGTCACCCCTCTTTGGTCAGTTAGAAGTGCACCTCTGCCAGGCAAGCCATTTGCCTAGGGTCTGAGAAACTGTAGTGTTTCTCTTCCAGCCATTTCAAAACCATTTACTGTGACTGGGCTCTAATTTTTTTGTACCTTACCACCTTTACAGACAGGTAAGGTGAATTCATTAGGAAGAAATGCAGTTGCCAAGTTGTGAGTCCTCTGGAAGCACTAGGGAAAGTGTGCAAATAAGCCTTGAGTTGTATGCTGCCCTAATGGCAAGCAAGGGAACACGTAATCCTCCACTGCCTTTTCTACCCTCAGGAGCTCTGGACCATGTCTCTGGACTGCTATAGGAGTTTTCAGTTCAAGCAACTTTCTTCCATCCTCTGCAGTGTGCACATATATTGCACATAGGATGCAATATAAAAATTGGACTACCCATAATGTTTTTACTTACAGCATCATCCTCTGCCATCTACCTCAAAATCATGTTACTGATTTAACTAATCTGACAGTCATGTCTGTTCAAATGCTAGGGAACATTTCTAACACCCTCATTGTTAATGTATTATAGTTAACATGGAAGGTACTCAGTTGAAAGACATCTTGAAAGAACTTTAAAATAAAGCTTCCAGCACAGCTGGTCAGCATTAAGCATCATAGTGCTTACAATCCTCAGAGTTGATTCTGATATGTGGACAGTTTCTGTTGTCTGGAGTCCTATGGCATTAAAAACTAAGTGTTTCCCAAATGTCCTTCTTAGTATAGGTATTCTGAGTGGTTTTCCTCTGGACCCTAAGGAATTTCCACAGTTCTTAAAACCTGTTTAATTGTATGGTTTATTTTCTGAATGCCATTTTAATCCATGTTTAATCTTCATTAATAACAACATTATAGCTACTTCATTAACTTTTCCAGGTAAAGCATTTAAACTCTTCAGGAGTAAACAGCTCGTTGAGGTTTTTTCGTTTGTTTGTTTGTTTTTGGTTTTGTTTGTTTGTTTTGGTTTTTTTCTGGATCTCATACTAATTGCTTCACCTAATAACATGACCTTGATTTCAAATGTATTTAATGAAGTCATAAAGGTCTTGTTTAGTATAAATGTAGTGTAGCATTTACTGAAACCTGAGGAACATGTTGTGCAAGAGTAAAGATAGTAACTTTTTGTATTACGTAGCTTTTAATGATGCATTTTGAAACACTGCTGAGGAAGAAAGCTCAATTCATTTCCCAAGGGTAAAAATAATACCCTTAGACATTAGCGTTTAACTTATTTTGACATCTTTGTTCCTGTGTAAAGGTTAAGTAATATGGTCAAATTTTATAAGCAATGCTTTATTAACAAAGTAACTTGCATTAAGGTTGTAAAATTGAACACCAGGTCAGGAAATAATAAAAAGTAAAGGTTGTATCATAAAGTTAACTGATCCGTACAGCTAGCGCTCCCCAGATAAGGTATGTGCTCAGCTGTCTGTAGTACGTTCAGTTGTGAGTTACTGCTTCTGAATACCTTAACCTTTTAGTTTCTTCTTCTTGACTATTTCCATTTACAGCCTGAATGTGGAACGAATATAGATTCTTACATTAATTCTTACTTCACATTTACTGGAAGAGAACAATAGCATGCCAAAACCCTGTGCTTTCTTTGAGCAGAGCATATAAACTACATGCTGTGTCTACAGTGTACTCAGTCTCAAGTTTGTTGCAAGTGTGCCCAGTAGTATGGAGATGTGGATTTGTCTGCTTGTGCTTGTGTATATACAGGTAGCTGAGGCATCAACTTCAGCTTCTCAGATATGTAACTGCTATTTATGTCCTTCTAGTACATTTCAAGGGGAAGCCAAATGACTTCATTGTGCCACCACAGAAGGTAACGGAGCATGACAGTTTTGGACGTTTTCATGAAATGAGATGGAAGCATTTAAACAGGCCACTCTGAAGTATCTTCTGGAAGGCAAAAGCTGATGATGAGTAGTAAAGAGTAATTTCTGAAACTGCTGCTCCACTGTGAGATTCTAGACTGGCCAGTTAAGTCGTATATCAGGAATGACAAGATTACTTCCAGCATTTCAGATCTGCTATATTTTCTTGTGATGGGTTGATCCCAACCAGCAGCAAAGTACCCAAACATCTGCTTACTCACTTTATCACATTCACTCCAGTGAGACAAGAAAATAAAATAGGAAGCACAAAAATGGTAAAATTCATAGGTCAAGATAAAGACAGTTTGATGAGTGAGGGTGGGGGGAAGTATTACAAATTATTACAGTCACCACACTCAAAGTCAGACCAATGCCCAGCCAGCCTTCAAACAATGGGAATCTTGGAAGCTAATCCCCTTCTTATTAGTCTATCTGTATTTTCGTTGCAGAGAGTGATATTATGTACTGTGAAATAGTCTTTTGGCCAGTTTGGGTCATCTGTCCTGGCAAGGTCCCCGGCCAGTGACTTGCCCACTCCCAACCTACTCACTGGAGTGGCTTGCATATTCAGGTGGCGCGAGCACTGTTCAGGAATAACCAGTGTGTTATCAACACAGCTGTAGCCACTAAGACTAAATGCAGCACCATACTGGCTGCTAGAAAGGAAGTTAACTCCATCCTAGCCAGGCCTAGTCAGTTGTATTTCTCTAGATATTGGCTAGCTCAGAGAAAGTTGTATTCTACAACAGAGCATTTTGTTCATAGCTTTTTCAGGTGTTAAACCCAAAGGCTGAGTGCTAATGCTTAACTGCTCAGACTGCAACAGTAACTTACAACACAAATTAAGCATTCTAAGTGTATAAATTATTCTATTGGCGATGCAGAAATAGCACTTGTGAAATTGGAAACAGTAACATATTCAGGATTTTAGTTTTTAAAGCAAACAGATCTTCTGACACGGAAAGAGAGATGCAATATGCTATTGCAGATCTTTGAACAGACTTAAATGTTTAACAAAGACTGTTAGAACTGAATCTACCTTATTTGTAAAGTATTCACTGCTGCCATTCTAGCCCAGCACATTAATTGATTTGACGACTGGGTAATGTGGCTGAGACAAACAATGAACTATTGAATGAATGATCTTGTTGCACCCCACAGAAACAGAGCATGCATTGTGGTATGCTTGGTGATGCACATCTCTGAGGGAAACTGAAGATGTAAAGATGCAGATATCAAGATGAGGTATGAAATCTTGTCCATATCAAAGTGAAGGGAAGTGTTGCCATTGCATAGGATGAATTAGAACTTCAAGAATTCATTAACAGCTTAATTCTGGAAACTCTGGGGCAACAGTGTTGTGCAATGAAACTTGAGAGATCTCTGTTGCTTTAAATTTACCTGTTTAAATTTAGCCAATTTATTTAGCTGCTCAAGTGTGGACATTTTCAGCCTACAAAGAACTTCAGAAGAAAACATTGTTATTGAGTAAGAATGCAGTAAAAGGAGACTGAATCTGCTGCGTTCCACCTCCCGAGTTTTAAATACAGAAAAAAATTTCAAGGCACATATTTAGACACTTGTGGCAGGATTAGGGGCCAGCATTATTTGTTTTATATATATATATATATATATATAACATACATTATTGGAAATGTATGAGTAGGAAATGTATTTCTTGGTGCACTGTGCTTATCTATTCCATTCAATCAAAATTCACTATGGAAATTTACACTAGGTTTCCATTTCTGGTACAGCAACATAAACACTGTCAGGACTGTATATTTTAAAAATGGGCAGAAATGGGAGAAGGAAAATCTATCAGTCTTTAAATAAGAGAATATATTTCTTATAAACTGTCTTCTGAGATGAAGAAAATATGGCTAGTAAGACATTGAACTGGAATTAAAAAGAAATGCAGTAGTACACTGATCAGTCACTGAGGTTCTTCCTGAGACTGGAGTTCTTGGCTCTGCTGTACAAAGGTCATTTAGCTTATAAATAGATAGTGTCTAAACAACAGAAACTAAATTAACCTCAATAAACCATTTGAATGAATTGTGCAGAGGAAACAAGCTCATGACATAATGAAGGTGTCTATTTAATGGTGAGCTTTTGCTGGAGACAACTCGGGGTACTGTAACAAATAAAATGGCACATTGTCATAAATTACATTCATTTTTAGTGAATCTTTTAATTGCTATGATTTAAAAAGTCATATTTTAGATGTCTGCTCAGAGTTTTCCCTCTATAACTCTGAATGCAGACTCAAAGCTACTAGTCCTCTTCCTGGAGAACATCAGAGAATGGTTAGAGAGTAATTAAAGTCACCTTGGTATTACTTGCAGATAGTTTTTATATATATTCATAGAATCATAGAATGGTAAGGTTGGGAGGGACCTCAAGGATCATCTAGTTCCAAACCCCTGCCATAGGCAGGGACACCTCCCACTAGTACAGGTTACTCGAAGCCTTGTCCAACCTGGCCTTGAACCCCTCCAGGGAGGGAGCAGCCACAACCTCCCTGGGCAACCTGTGCCAGTGCCTCACCACCCTTACTGTAAAAAACTTCAGCAAAGTAAATGGAAGTAATAAGATTGCTACTTTCAGCTTCAAGAATCATCCAGATTAGTTCAGGATTACATAAGGTTTTTTCAAAAAACAAAGAACTTTGTGGAAATAAAACCAACTTGACTATGGTGTCTGTTACTGTTAATAATTTAGCAGTAGAACTATAGATAAATTTAATTCTGATTTATGTTTGAGGAAAAAAAAAGTTATTTTATTACAAGATTTTTTAAGTAAAGGGGTTCTCTATTACATACATAATGCACTTTTCATGATTGTACCTGCAATCTAATGAATTCACTGTAAGAAGATCAGAAACTAAAGCATTAGACTTCTTGTCTGGCTATATGACCGTAAGTCCCATGACCAATTCACAATATGGTGTTTAGGTCATCATTATGGAGGTAAAAGGGGTATGCCAGGTGTAGCACATGATAGCTAGTTGAGTTGTTGGCTTGAAAGTTGGGGAAATAAGACATTAAAGAAGTGGTAGAAAAATCTACTTGAGGGTGTGGGATTTGGATAAATGCATGTGATATATATTGTGGGCTCTGGATTGACCATCAGAAGAAAAGTGCCAGTTTAAGCATACAAACTTGACTTGTATTTTAGCCTAATAGTCTTTTTTAGCTTCATTTGTTGTTGCAGATTTGGAATTCTGATGGATTTTAATTGGCTTTAGGCTTTATTCATGTGAAAAAAAATGATACTTAGTCAGGAACTGGCCACAAGCTCACTGGGGGTAAGGGAATATATGGTTGTATAGTCCAGTGCAAATGCTTTGTCACAGCAGCGTGAACTTGGAAAAACCAACATGCTCTTCTTAGGTAGTAAAGCCACAAGTGAGTTATGTGTCCTTAAAGAGTCCCATGAAGGCCATTATACTAAGCCCCTGGCCACATATTCCTGATTCCCTATATATTGTACAGAAAAACTATTTTAGATATATTTATTGAGTGTCTTACAACTTTTATTGGTATTGTTTTTCATTTTCCCCAACTTCTAAGCCAAGCTCCTGCAGTATCATGAGGTTGAATGTTTATGCCTCAGGGGAAGAGAAAAATTATAACTAAAGAAGTATTGAGACCATTAGGAATGGTCATTAGGAATAGCTTCTCTGTAGAGTAAATTATTTGATGATCATTAAGTCATGTATTACATGGAGAAAAGAAAAGCTGTAGTCCACTGGGTAATGATAATTCTCAGCTTTTGGGTGGTGTTTTTTTACAGTTTCCATAAGTCACCAGGAAACCACATTTGTGTCTCTTGTCTGTTTAGAGTTACAGACGGCATATCTGTAATAAAAAATGTTTTAGAGTTCAGTATACTTTTCCCTTAAACATCGGCCTCTTAATTTGATCAAATCTTCTAACTTTTCTGCTTTTCACTATTTTTTTTGTTTTGTTTACTCTACTATTTGTTTTATTGCTTCTTTTTTTTTTCTTTGTTCATGCTTTTTGGTGCCATTTGCCCCCTACATCTTGACAGTGGCTTAGCTTTTAAAAGGACCACAATTAACAGGTGAATCTTGTCTGAAGGGAATCATATTACTTAATTTTCCCTACAATTAATTAATTACCTTCTGAAGTTCTTCAAGACACAAAAGTTGTGTCTTGAACATAAGAGTTAGTGAGTACTGAACAGGAAAGAGGGTTTTAAAAAGCCTGTGAGGTACACATGTCACTGCTCTGCACAGCGCAGTATCTGCTTGTTCTAGGTACTGCCTCTATCTCCTTATTTCTCTCTTCAGATAGGGGTGTGTCTGTTAGTAAATTGCAATCATACCTCTGACAAAGACAGATCCGTCACCACAGGCTTGACAACTACATTGTATAGAAAAGGAACTGGAAAAGGCTAAGCCTTTTCTTATAGTGATTCTTTCTGTTGATAGCAGTATTGCAATCCTCATTTCATAACCTTTTCACTTAGCATTTGATGTCTTTCCATGAAAGTTCTGACAGGGTTGGAATTATTTTAATGCCACCAGACTGCTCGTGCAAGTACCTTTGTCATTTTGTGCACTCCTCTTGGACTAAAGCATAGACTAAGGAGACTGTTCTTTAAAAATGTCAAGCATTGAATATAACGCTAACATAATTCTCAGTATTTTTATAGCTTTAAGAATAGTTTCGCAGGTGCTGAACTGCTATAGAGAGAGTTTTCTCCTTTCTAAAGACACTTCATAGCACTGCGCTAGCCAACTTCGGGCGCTCAGACCCATCTGGTATCTGTGGAGTTAACTAAGTTAAGCTTACTGCCAGTTAGCCTCTTTCACCAGGAATGCAATTCCGTGTTTACCTATATAAGGAAACCTGTTAGACTTAAACGAGCTCGGCAGGGCTACGGGCTGTCGGCGAGAGGGGCGAGGAGCAAGCCCACGCCCGGGAGGGCGGGGAGTCAGTGAGTGAGGGCAGGGTGGGACGGAGCCCGGCTGAGGCTCCTGCTTCGGGACCGGCAGCTCCCGCCCGCGACTTCGTCTGTGCCACTTCTGCAGCTTCAGAAAAAAAGGAAGAAAAACTGTCAGAGGGAAAAATGGAGAAGCAGGTATGTGAGGCGGATCCGAGCAGCTGGAAGGTGGCGGTGTTAGAGTGCAGAGGGGCTGGGAGCGAGATCTGCTGTACAACCCTCCTAAAATGGCTTGCGAGTTTTATACAGGGTTTAAAGCAAAAGTGTGCTTCTTGTGTACAGCAGCATCTGTGTAAACAATAACTTATCCATGTGCTTTTAATTCAGATGGGTGCACCTTCTTTTTACTGGAGAAATTCTCAAACTTTCTTATCTCAGATGGAAGACAGATGTGAGCTGAGACTGGAAGTAGGGCTGAGATGCTTTGGTTAGCTGGCTGAAGCTTCGCTAATCACGGTATTATGATCTTAGCATGTCTGGGGAAAGTAGTTTTTTATTATTTTATGGTTTTCAACTTAAGAGGTATAATTTGTAGGAGGTACACCCCTGTAAGCATTCCCAGGGTTTTCAGTGTACTTGGTTTGGATGTGTATGAATGCAGCTAGTCAGCATAGCTGGAATGTGTTTGCTGGAATACTGGGAGTTCCTACACTACTAAACATTTTCCAGTGAGCTAAAAAACAAGCTGCAGGTACTCTTCTAGGAAACATAAGCAAAACTTGTTCATCTACAACAGGGATTACTCCAGCTCAAATCAAGGATATGTGTTTATTAGGAAGTGCTTTTTTATTTTCATAATTCTTACAACGGACTCATGGTAAAATCCTCACAGAGAGAGATTACTCCTTGAAGATTTTGGTCAGGATATAATGAAAAATAAACCTGAAAAGTTCTTTGGAACAGCTTTTTTGTTTGCAGAACACTGCTGTGCAGCTCTTCAGGTCTCTTACTGTTAAGTATCAGCACGGTAATTGTGTAGGTTCATTCAAGTTTTATGCTGCTATGGTATAAAAGATAGCAATGGAAAACTCAGTTACTTCTCTGAGTACTTTCTAAGAAAAAAAAAGTGCAGAAAACTAGTCAGAAACAAGTGGAGTTAATTTTCAAAGTGATTTTGCTATTCTCAACTGCTAGACATAGGATTTTTTTTCACCTATTTTTATGATATGAATGTAGTAGTTATGGGAGATGTAGCTAGAGCTTTCCTAGGAATCAAAGTGAGAAGGTAAAAGACATTCCTATACTGAAGAGGTTAGAAGATTACGATGAAGATATTATGATTTTTAAAGCCTCTTCTAAGTATTTCTAATTGTTATGAATTAATGTCTACCTGAAATTAATAATATGGTATTGCCTGGTTAAAGGTGTTCCTTCAGAATAAAGAACTGGCAGCATTAGAATTCACTTGTGTTGACAGAAATTCTCATTCATTTATATGTAAGACTTTCCTAAACCTTTCTCATTTCTTAATGAAGTGTTAATGAAAAGACACAGAATAGCCAATAGTTTCAGCAGAGAATTGTATAGTAGCATGAACATTGAGAAGTAGACAGCAAGTTCCTAAATGCTGCTTCAGTGCTGAAGCTAATGGGTCCATTGTTATGAAAGGATTGGAACAAGACTATTTTTAATGTTCCTTGCAACCCAAACCATTCTGATTCTACAAAATCTGAGAAGACAAACACATTTGGTCTTGGTGGAGTTCATCACAGCAAAGGAGGAAGGGCTGGTGGGCCACAACTGTAGATTTTACTTCTCTTGTTTCTCATCCTGGTTGCTTTGTAGATAACGTTTATTACTTGAGAATCAAATGGGATCACAGAGAAAATGCTTTTAGCAGGATTTTTTACAAATCACAGTGCAAACTTAGAGGCCAAGGGGAAACTCCAGGAAAACACCTTTTAAATCACCTTTTCTTGAGTTTCTCCAGTAAATTGCATTTTCCTCCAACAGTTTTGTCTAGCTATATTGCAATCATTAATGGCCTTTTGATATCCTAGTGCAAATCAAGGTAGACACCTGGTTAAATGCCCACACAGTATATTCTGGGTTGACATGTGCTTGCCGTGCCCCAGGAACCAAGCAGCCATCTGTGGCCATGCTAGTGTAGGTCTGGTCCTGGCTGCAGCCTGCCCCAGGAGAGCTTTGTGGTTGTGACTCTTCCAGGGAGGGAAGCAGTGGCGTAGGGTCTCATTCCTTTCAGCCACAACATGTGCTTGCACCCTCCTCTGCCACCCACAGTGTGTGCAGTGGTGTGGCTGCAGAACCTGTAGCATCACAGTGGGACCTGCTAGAAACCAGAGTCTCCTCTGTTTTATTTTTTTACCTCTGCTTGGTGCTGTCTGTGGTGTTGCATGAGTTTACATTGGCCTGGATGCACAGAAAAGCAGATTCTTTTCAGAGCAGGATATGTGACTGGGAGATACATGCCAGGGAAATTTTATCCTTGCTACAATGAGAAAGAAACTGCAAAATAGATGAAGCAATTTAATACCTTCTGTATTATCTTAAATAGCAAGAAAATTCAGTAGCTATGGCTGAGCTATACAATGACCCTTCTGCCAGAGCTCCTTAAAACTGGCTTCCTAACCTAGACGTTGATCTCCATCCGTGTTAATAAGTGACATGTTTCGTTCACTGATTAAAGAAAAAAGAGCTAACATTCATTCAGACCCTGCTTAAAGATTAATTTTTCATTCATTCAAGGATATTTGAATATCAGTTTTAATGACAGAGTTGTGTTCAGGATGCACTTATAGCACAATGGTGTTTGGGCTATTTTGGAAATGATGTGCTGAACTTAAAGGCACTAAGCACACCAAGTCTCTGCTTACACCTACAGTACCAGCTTTAGTAGTATAACTGAAAGAAGACTGAAGCAAAACAGAAATATTTGAATTTGACAGTCTGAACTTTAACGGATGATCGAGTTGGAATTTTTGTTCGTATGCCAGAGATGAGAGGCACCAAAGATGTGAGGGAAGCTTTGATTATTTGAACAAACATGATCCTTTGCCTCACTGTTGTATTACTCGTGGGTTTAACCCATGACAACTATTGCTCATTTCTCACTTTCAGATCAGAATGCTTGATGTATTTAGCATATAGTATAATTATTATTGTTTTTAAGAAACAAAAGAACTTACTAAATGTTTTTCACATTGAGTAACCCACTCACCCTACAAATAAAGTTCGGTGGTTTGGGGTTTTGCTTGATGTACAACCATCACCTCATACCTACTTTCCTTTTGTGATTTGCATATAATTTGAAGCTGAGTGCTCTTAAACATTCACAAGATGCAGTTAGGCACATCAGGCTTTTTTCTGGTATCTTTTCACTTATTCAATAAAAATAAAAAGACTAGGCTTTCAAGATGTAACTGGAGAGCTTGAAATAATAAAAGAACATGCTGTACTACTTGCATGCTCCCTTTAGGGTTTTGTTAAAGGCTTTACCATTCCATTATGTTATCATTTTGTAGTGTAAGCATTTTATATGGCATGTGTGATTTCATTGCCCTTAAGTGACCTTGGTAAATTCCTTATTTCCCCTGAAGCATATGCCTAATTGAAAATTGCCATCTGCAGTTGCAGAACTCTAAGCAAGAACTCTAAGAAAAATGCAGGAGGGAGATGGGCGTCCAGAGAGTGAGGCAAGACAAATTCTTCTGTACCATTCATTGTAGTGCATGAGGTTAAAATTTTCTTTTGAAGATAAATTATAAGGAATTATAGGACTAACATCTTAATCTGTCTGCCCAGTTAATTTTCCTAATGCTGCTATTCAGAGATTGTGTGATCCATTAAAATGGTACTAAGAGTTGTTTTTTTTAACTCTTGTGTCCCTCTTATTCCACCCCTGTGTAAATGTATCTGCAGTCTAAAGTTAAAACATCATTCCAAGTCTGGGCTGTGCTTTCTAGTCCAGCTGCTGTCCTCATACCACAGTGCCTCACTTGGCTCTGCTACGGTTTGAGTTTGAGGATATAGTTATGATGATCAGTCTGCAACCACAACCTAAAAATGAGATGTGTTCCCTGCTAGAAGCCTCTTGCCTAGCATTGCATTACGGCTTCTGTGAGCATACAAGCTTAAGAGTTGCGCAAATGAAGGCGGCAAAAAGATGGACAGTATAAAGCTGAGGAGTGACTTAAGAAGATGCCTTCTCGAGGAGAGAATATTAAACTGTGCCCTGAATTAGAAAAAGAATTCTGTGACATCTGTATATTTATTCACTAATGTGTAATGTAATTATTTAGGACAGGAAAAATGCAAGTATTTGATTAAAAAGGGTTGGGAAACATAAAACTTGAAAAGTCTATGATGAAGATGTGAAACTGCAGTTGTATCATGCCTTCTGTGTTTATTCAACCTGAAAAGTTCAGGAAACTACTGGGCTGAAAATTAAGCCCATCTTTGAATTTATTTGTTGCTGTGCTAATTCCATGTTATATTGCAAAACTGTTTATCAGAGTTGCAGTCTTGGAATACCCACTGAGACACAGAGGAAGGTATTGAAAATATGCAGCATGTGTTAGGATCTGAGTTTACCAGCTGCTTAGACCATATTTCTCTGCTGTTTTGGTGGGTTTTGTCTTTCATCGGAAATATATTAATATTAACTCTAGCTTTTGATGGTGTAGCAAGTAATTAAGGGAATGAATAAACACATCTTGGACAGCTTTCCATGGTTCCATATTTAAATTTTTTTTTCATGGCAAATCTATTACATGTTCACCAGGGTATTTAAGAACATACTTGTGGCTGAAAGTCGGTGCATAAGCAGATGCATGTTTCCCAGTGTGTCTATATCTGGGATTGTAACACATTTTCTATTTCACATGTGTCTAAATTCTCTGGTGAATATTTTTAGTAAAAAGTTACTATTCTTATGTGATTATGTGCATAGTGGCTGGAGCAACTGCAGTTTGCTTTTAAGTCCATTAATAGTCAGAATTTTTCTTGAGCAAACATCTTTGCAAAACTCCTTTGAGGAGTGGATGTTAACTTCCCTTTTTTTTCCTTTGGTAATTTCAGTCATTTCTGGGATTGATATGGGCCCTCTGGATGTCAGGTTTAGGGAGATGGCATTGAAAAGTTACTTTTGTTAGGTGTCATTATACTAAATTCAGCTTCATTTGGCATCTGGTGACGGTCACATTCAATAGTTTCAACAAAATGCTGTTTTTAACACCTCGTGCGTAGTTTGTCATTCCAACAGGCTGAGAGCACTCTTGCTGGTAATGCACTGGATTACAGAGTGCTCAGGGTATCAGATTGGAAATGTCATGACTTGTCTGCTGTGCTCCTCCAGTGATGCATGTATTCCTGCTGTTAAGTTTCTAACACTTCTGCTTTGTGACTGTCTAGCTTGGAAAATTCCATCTAAGACCTCTGATCAGGCCTTCTGAAGTGGATTTTTTGGGGTACATGAAATTTGGTCATGTATGAAACAATGGCAGTATTCCTGCTATGCCAGTTTTCTAGAACGTGCAGTTGGTTTACTATGCCTTTAATTTTTTTTGTTTTTCACAAGAAATTCCACCCAATTTTAACTGAGAAGTTTAGGCATTAGCAGTTAATTATGAACTCCTACCTTCATTATGACAAAGTAGCTCAGGGTGGTTTAAGATTGCCTCTTGGTTGTGGGTTCAAAGTTACGAAGCTGTACTTAACGCTCTGGTGGGCAATTCTGGCTGTGTGGCATTTTGCCTTTAATACATTGCCATACCACCTCTAATAACAGAGTGCTTAACCTGCAAACATCTGTTTGCTTTTATTGCACATGTGTTGCTTAAGATATTCTTCTTTTATGTGATGTAAATCACTGGACTCAACCAGCTCAACTCAGCACATATAATTCATTTACTGAATAAACCTTAAGTTGTGTCAGTAAAATGTATATCCTATGGGATCACACACATAACATGTAGAGAAAACTGTCAAGTTCATGTCTGGCCTCAGCAATATTTCATATTTATTGGGTTTTTTAATGGTTGGAAGGTAGTCATGTAAATGCCAGTACAGAAGACAAGATGACAGTGAAACTGACATGCATCCATATATCAGATAAGGATGATGGGAACAGAGAAATGCGCTTGGTGTTAGAGACTAAAATGATGACATCCTCCATTCTAGAATCTCACCGTAGTCATGGCATGAAACAGAACAAACATTTAGAAAAAAACATACATTTTGGTGCTGCTGTATATAGTCTACAGTACTCTCTTCAATGGGAAGTCTTACTTGGATCTTGAAATAAGTTTAGCTGTTGATCTCGGCAGCATTACAGCAGTACCCCATAGGTAAATTGGTGTTTTGAAGACCTGACATCTCGGTTGTAATACATATCATTTCACATTGCTGGAATGTACAACAGGATTGCTTTGGCTTAGATTAATGGAAATTAACTCTGAAATTACTTACAGTTGTTAGCTTGCATTTTAATTTTGGAGGTTAACCTAGTATGCCTTGAAGGTTTTAGTTCTTGTGTTTCTGTTCCATGAAGAACATTTTTTCTGTCACATGAGAACTAAAGAAACAACACGAGGAGAAAATGGGAGATTACAGTGGAGCAGAACAATCATCTGAACAGTATTTTACTCCTGCACGGACACTTAAGTTTTGGGGTATGTTGAATTGTTGTAATATAATAGAAATTAAAATATAAAAAGCTTTCTCTACAAAGTGCTTACAAAATAAAAAGTTTAATTGATGGAGTCAGTATCATCTGCCAAGTTTCTGGTACATCACCCATGCTGAGGGAGCTGGAACTAAATCTGAAAGTAGTTTTAATAGCTGGCAAGATGGTCTGAAATCAAGAAGACATAGAGGAACCAAAAGAAGTGTGAGTTGCTACAGTCACAGAAGAAAATACAACTTATCTATAGAAAATGGGGAATAAGTCAGCAGGAATCTGTAGGCTACCACAAATTACAATATGAGTGCAAGTCACTGATGCTGAAATGTGAAAGCCATTCTGGGAATCATTACTGAAAGTATTGTATTCAAGAGGATGAGAAGTCATTTGTTCCATTCCACTCTGATAAGCCCACAGTCTGAATTTTTCGTCCAGTTGTATACATGATGCTTTATTCTTTCTCTAGTTTGTATATCTCTTAATGGAACACAAGCAAGAAAAGGTGAGAAGAAGCATGACACATTGCAGGAATTGAATATGTTTTATTGAAAACCTGGATTCCCAGAGTGTCCTGTACTAGGACTCTTATGAACTAACATTCTGTCCAGGTGCCTTCACCCAAACGACCAAGGAGAAGGAGAGCTCTTCCTGCTGCCTTCATATGAGAGAAAAGAGAATATACCAGGGTTGGGGACGGCTGCTGCAGCTGGGGAACTCGGTGATTTTACTTGTGATACTTGCA
>VWYK01062577.1:0-20694 GCA_013399775.1 Semnornis frantzii | reverse complement strand
CTCTGCCCCAGTGAGACCATACCTGAATNACCATACCTGAATTACTGTGTCAAATTTTGGGCTCCCCAGTTCAGGAAAGACAGGGACCTGCTAGAAAGAGTTCAGCAGAGAACCATGAGGATGACTGGGGGACTTGAGCATCTCCTCTGCAAAGAGAAACTGAGAGCCCTGGGGCTATTTAGCCTGGAGAAGTCTGAGAGGAGATCTGATCAATGTATACAAATATCTGAGAGGTGTCAAGTGGATGGGGCCAATCTTGTTTTGGTGGTCAGCAGCAATAAGCCAATATAGCAATGGCTATAAACTGGAGCACAGAAGGTTTCACCTCAACATGAGGAGAAACTTCTTTACAGTGAGGGTGACAGAGCTTCCCAGGGAGGTTGTGGAGTCTCCTTCTCTGTAGATTTTTAAAACCCACCTAGATGTGTTGCTGTGCATTCTACCCTAGGGGATCCTGCCTTGGCAGGGGGATCGGACTTGATCTCTGGAGGTCCCTTCCAGCCTGTAAGGTCCTGTAATTCTGTGATTCTTCAGTGGCTGCTTTCTGAGGAGGACTCTGTTCTGCCTCTTATCTCAATCCTTGCATTCCTGAATTTGGTTCTTGTCTGCCACTGAGTCCAGTTTTGGACTTCCCAGTGCCTGCTCACAGCACTGGTGGTAATGGTGATGTCATTGCCATCAGGTGGTTGAGTTCAATATCAGTTTGTATATATTCATATCTATTTAATTTTATTACTATTATTAAAACTGTTTTAGTTTTTCTTCTCAATCCATCAATTGCTTTCCGTTTTCTTTCCCTTTCCTTTGGGAAGGGGAGGGGTTAGTAGAGAGCATTTGTCACTTGTGTAGTGGCCTGCCTGATTCCAGCAAAGAAGTGTGCTATAGAAATATAACACCTATTCCAAAGTGTGCCACAGCAACTTGTCTGCTGTGACTGCTCTCAGACGAGAATCAGGAATGCCACATGAGGAGAAAAGGACAGGGGTGATGTTTCTGGGTATAAAGAAAACATTCAGTTGTGTGCTTCACAAAATTACTTTTGGAGAGCAATGCCAGGGATGGGAGCACTGTTAACACTGGCTGAAAATGGCTAAATGTTTCTGAGGGGAAGGTGGGGGCAAATGGCAACAGGTTTCTCACTTGAAGTTTTGCCAGTGGCTGAGTTTTCCACAGCATCTTTTTTATCAGTCTGGAAGATGGGATGGATGATACGTGGCTGCAATTTGGAAAAGATTGTAGGTGGAGAAGACTCAGTAGTAACAGTATTTCAACTATGTAGCATGACAAGGGGCTGGAGATCTTAGTGCAAAGTAGTAATTAGTAGTGGCAGCATTGCACTTGGCAGCATTGTGTGGCACAGCACTCGGCGGCAAAACACAACCTGAAATAAAACTCAGATGGGCACTAACAGCTGAAGTGGGTGTAGTGTGTGGCTACAAGTCGCCTGAGCCTTGAGGGCACATGATGGGGCTATCTAGCTGTGCAGGCTGAAGGCTTGGCTAGAGACCCACTCTGCTCAGACAGTTAAGAAAACAAAAAGAAGCCCTAGGAGTGAGATAGAGGTGGGGAGAAGATGAAAGAGATTTAAACGTAAAGAAACCCATCTGCCCCGTTTCAACCAGACCCTGCTGTGTTGTCATATGCATACAGTGATTTCTTCCTGCAAAGAGTCTTTGTAAGCCTGGGTTGGTCATTCCCAGTTGTTGCTGAGAGCTTTGCTGCTGTGTTTTTGTACCTTCCAAACAGCTTAATAGTCAGAGACCTTTTACTTTTTCTTTCTTTTTTTTAATTGCTTCAAAGTCCTTGTGTGTTTTGTTTTGTTTTTTACAGTGAAGGACTTTTATTTATTTAAAAAAAAATTTTTTTTAATGGACATTAAATACTTTGTGTGCACCCCTTTGGAACTATTTTTCACTCTCACACTCCCTGGTATTGTACTACTGCCAGTATGGATTAATGGAAGCACATGTTCCCGGTATCAGCAGATAGCTGTCATTTACTTTATTCTGTGTATGTTGTGGTTGGGTTCCTGAGCTGGATTGGAGATGAGGCTTGATTTAAGTGAATTCGATCCACAACTCTCATAGACCAGGGAAAAAAACTCCCATTATTTTCAGTCAATAAAAAGTAAGGCTTGGAAAATTCTGCTTGACTTGAAGAATAGTCATCTAGGGAAATTTTTTGTCAATTTCAGGAAGGTCATTGTGAGTAATTCTGTAAAAGACAATGTGCCTTTGATTTTCATCAGTTCTCTTTGCTTTTATTAGAAGGTCTACTTGAACTCCAGGGTAAGATTTTTGCCTTTTAGATCTATGCTTTGAAATGACAAAATGAGGATTGCTGACATTCTGGCTGGCTTTATAAGGAAAGAAAGGTGGACAGCTGTAATTAATGGGATAACTTGCTACAGTAATTTTCTCTGCCTTAAATATTAGAAGGACATTTCTTTGTCTTGGTTGCACAATGTAGTTACATTGGCTGAAGTGTTTATGTTCTGTTATGTTTTGATTAATATTTAGTTTTAAAGATTACTTCCTGGAACAATTTCTACTAAGTAAAACTCTGGTAGCATGGAAATCTCCTGAAAGTATATGTAACATTTCTGGTGCAACAGAACTAGGTAAAACCTAGTGACATTCAACAAGGCCAAGTGTAACAAGGCACATGTGTAGGCACAATCCCAAGCACAAATACAGGCTGGGTGGTGAATGGCTGAGAGCAGCCCTGAGGAAAAGGACCTGGGGGTCTGGGTTGATGAAAAGCTCAACATGAGCCTGCAGTGTGAGTGCAGCCCAGACAGCAACCGAGTGCTGGGCTGCAGCAAGAGCAGTGTGGGCAGCAGGGCAAGGGAGGGGATTCTGCCCCTTTACTCTGCTCTCGTCAGACCCCATCTGGAGTCCTGTGTGCAGTTCTGGAGCCCCCAGCACAGGAAGGACATGGAACTGTTGGAGTGGGTCCAGAGGAGGCCATGAAGATGCTCAGAGGGCTGCAGCAGCTCTGCTATGAGGACAGACTGAGAGAGTTGGGGCTCTGCAGCCTGGAGAAGAGAAGGCTTCCAGGAGACCTTGGAGTGGCCTTCCAGTATCTGAAGGGGGCCTACAGGAAGGCTGGGGAACGACTATTGACAAGGTCTTGCAATGACAGGACAAGGGGCAATGGGTTTAAACTGGCATGCCCAGTGTTTTAGCCAGCAGCAGCCTTTACATAAGCATAAGCCCAACTCAGGCATGTAATGATTGTGTCCAAAACCTGAACTGTGCATTTATTTTGTGAGTATCTGCAGTCACTCAATGTTTGGCTTTTGTTTTGCCTTTGTACATAACCTGACAGAGATCTTACACCTTGTGCTGTCTGTCTTATGAAATGACACCTTCCTTAAATTTGGTAAACTTCTTTCCTGAAATCTTTGATAACCTGTTGATTTCTGTGTTTGTTTTTAATCACCTCTTGTTTGCTGTCCCCTCTACCAATTGTTCAAGGAAATATGTCCTAGAAACTTTGTGGAGACCATGGAATTAAGGAACTGTTTTGGTTGTAAGAGACTTGCAATAACATTATCTAATCATTAACCCAGCACTGCCAGGTTATAAGAGACCTTTAAGAACATTGTCTCTCAGCAGCACGTCTATACATCTTTTAAATCACTCCAGGGATGGGGACTCCACCTCTGCCCTAGGCAGTCTGTTTCAGGGCTTGGCAACCCTTTAAGAGAATAATTTTTTTCTCGATGTCCCATCTAAACCTCCCCTGGTGCAACTTGAGGCCATTTCCACTTGTCCAGTCACTTGTTACTTTGGAGAAGAGACAACTCCCTCCTTACTACAACCTCCTTTCAGGTAGTAATAAAGAGGAAGAAGGTCTCCCCTCAGCCTTTTTATTACTAGGCTAAGCAACCCCAGTTTCTCAGCCACTCATAGGACTTATGCTCTAGACCCCCTCACTAGCTTTGTAGTTCCTTTTTTTGCATGCTCTTCAGCACTTCAGCATCCTTCTCATGGTGAGGGGCCCAAAACTGAACACAACGTTTGAGGTGTGGCCTCACCAGTGCTGAGGCTGGATGAGGCACTTAGTGCCATGGTTTAGTTAATTAGAAGGGTTAGGTGGTAGGTTGGACTTGATGATCCTAGAGCTCTTTTCCAACCTGGTTAATTCTGTGATTCCGAGTACAGGAGGACAATCACTTCTCTGGTCCTGGTGAACCATAGATGAGCTATAAGTTACTAGCAGGTGATTTCAGCTGGTATTGTCTTATAATTCAAGCAGTGCCACTCCTGCCTGGAATGTCAGAATATCCTCTGCAATCACAGACTTGACAGTGGATGGTCTCTCTGTATTTTAGAGACACTTTGCAGCACAGGGCAGGATTGTGGGTTTAGGTTTAAAAGGAACATTGTTAATCACAGGGTAACTCTGTATTTATATCTTTTTTTTCAGAGGTTTCTCTGCTGGGTGATTAAAGCATCAGAACCTGCTCTGAGGCTAGCTGTCTTTCAGGGCTCTAAAGAAACTCACCACTGAATGAAAATCATTTCAGGAACAATTAGAGAAAAGGTCAGCATAAATTCTCCCTGTATCCATGGCATTAGCATCACCCGAGTGTCTCTTGCTTACAGTACATTGTGACAAAGTAAAAGCTATTTCAGCTGTTATATTGTGATGGCTGTTATTTATGGAACATAAAAGGATAGTGAAATACAAAAGGGTTTGAAAAGACCAGGGTAAGATCAGATAAAAAAAAAGAGAGAGAGAAACAGGCATCTTGGGATGGTAACTACCCTGCCATGTACTGACAGAGAGGTTGTATATTTTTAGAATATACTGAAAGGAATGGTGCTTTTACTTAGGTTTTTATGGTTTACCATGAGATGCAATTTTCTGGCCTTATATGCAGTTGTAACAAAAGTCAGAGAGGTTTTATGATAGCTGCCAGAGTTCATAAATGATGGCATACACTAAAATATTTATAGAACTGTAAAATCTTGATTTCTCTCTGGTTTAGCAGATGGGGTCCTAAAACTGGTTCCCAGATTGTCACATTTCTTTACCCTTTGATGACAAAGAAGCCTGTTATCACTTTTTCCCCCCCCCCTTTTCCTCTGGAAAGCAAGTTCACTAGTGTAATCAAGTTCATACTTCTATCCAATTATACACACCAGGATCTCATGAAGTAAGACATGTCAGCCCTATAAGATTTGTAATTGTTCAAGGCCAAGGGCCTGTCATTAAAAATCAGGGTCTGAGCAGCCTTGCCATCTTCTTGACCAATGACCATTGACTCATGTCAGTATAACTGCTCACCTATGTACTGGTGGAAATCTACTTTCTGATCACTGTTCTGCTTTGACACAGCACAAATAGATGCTACTTAGACACTAGAACTTAGGTGCCTGCTTAGTGCAAAGCAGCTCTTTGTTTCTCTTCAGGTTGTTTCATTGTCCTCCAAGAAAATGGATCCTTGTAGCACTGCTAAACTTTGGAATAAAAATTGATAGTTGGGGTGGCAGAAGCAGCATAAATAATCTGTGAAGCAGCAGTTTTCAATTGCTGACCAGGATTTACTCCATGTTAAAACACTTTTCATTAAAACTGAAGATGCAGAAGAGGAGAAAGCATCAAGTCATGTAACTGTTCTTTCCCTACTATATTTTCCTAGATTTCTAGATATTGGCAGATAATGAATGTGCAGTGCCTGCACACCACTACCGTATTTCTAACATTCTTTAAGCTTGTGCTGGTTTGAGCTAATAGGAATATTTTAATAGAGAAAATTACATTATAGGCTGTGAAAAGGAAAAACAATGGTGATGTCTACTTCACTCATAGGCTTGCTGAGATGTTTATGAAAAGTACTCAAGACAAAAAGATCAGGCAGTGTCTTGGGCTGGCAGTGTGTCTCTGGGGCACAGCATCTCAGGCGGTCTAGCTTCTGTCTTCTCCTCTCTGCCAAATAACCTCACTCACCACTTTTCTTCTAACCCCCTTGCCGANGTGTGGGGGGGGCAGGGAACTCCCAAACCATCACAAAGCTATGCCACACTTCACTGCATTGAATATCTAAATATTTATACATGAGAAAAGCAAACTTGGCTTGAGGTCTGGTTTTTCTGGGTACTGTCTAAACAAACTAGAAACACCTTCACTGCCCAGATCCAGTGTATCAGAAAAGGTATTGATGAGCAAAATGAGGAATCAAGGAGAGAGGGTCAGCAGAAGGAAAAGAGGCTCTGAAAAGTAATGTTTAAAAGCTCAAAGTGGTCTCATATTAAATAAATTGATAGATAAACAAATTAAAAAAAAAAATCAGAACACCAAAAATAGTGTGAACATAAATGCATTTTGATGGTGCATCAAGAGGAAGACACAGCAACCAGGCGCAGGTATCAGAATGCCATGGTGAACTCTGGCAAATCTGAACATCAGGCTTCAGCGTAAAGTCTTCAACTGAGAGATTCCAGCACAAAACACAACTTCACCAACAGAGATGAATCCATTTCTAACAGCTGGGAATGCGGTCAGTCGAATGACTGAGTTTGTTGGGGTTGGACTCCATGAACTCTAGAGGTGCCTTCCAACCTCTAAGCTTCTGTGATTTTTTTAGAATGTATTTTTTTAAATAACCCACTCCCCTCAATTTCTTAGCTCATCATTCCTAGCTGCCTGACTATCCACATTTTCCTTCTTTTTCTTTTTTTTTTTTTTTTTCCTGTCAGGAGAGCAGAAGAACAAATAAATGGTAACTAAACAGAAAGAGCAAAGGAAACACAAAAGTTAAAGAAGTATCTCTTATTCAGGCTCCGTAGGCAGAGCTTTTATGCAAGCTGCAGTGATTAGTATTTTACTTGCTATAGGAAGTCTTTATTTCTTCAATAAAGTGCCTCTCATTTCTAAAAGGCAGGGTTTTCATTCTCTTTCTGTTTCTCCTCCTCTCACTGAAGTGTCCTCCAGCACCTTTTTGTCTAAGTGCATCCTAAGATTTTTATTTAACTATACAAAATAACAACAATAATTATCAATCTCTCTTTTTTTTTTTTTTAATGGGGTTTGGGAGAAGTATTTTGAATATTTATAGGGTCTGGTTTATATGTGTGGATATGAGAATTGCTTTAAGCAGCTGGCCTTCATCTAGGCATTGTCTTGCTTTGGTTTTAAGTGAATTCTGGGAGATTGTGTTATTTGTATCCAAACCAAAAGCAGTGTATTGCTAGAACTTCTGCATAAGTTACCTCACCAGCTTATTTCATAATTTCAAGTCAAACATGAAATCGTAGTAGAGTATTTAGGAAAGACTCACCTAGAAATCTGTTGACAGGTGCCTTGGCCATGGAGACCTGTCTGACTTCAGTGTGCTGGTGAGTCTGATTTGGTAGGAAAGAATTAAGGCTGCTAAGCTAATTTCTGTTCACCTCTGTTTTCTTTTGGAGGTAGCAGAAGGATACTAGATGATAGGCAGCATCAAATGTGTTGCACAGGATATGTAAAGCTCTGTCTTTCCTCTGCATGAGCCACCTGACCACATGAGAACCCAAAATCCCTAAGCACTGGCCACAAATCTGCTTACCAGAGCTTTCAGCTATCTGCCAAATGGCACCATTAGATTTGTTTTCTTGTTTTTATTACTTATTATAAAACAGTGTTTGAAGTCCAGATTAGATCTGTGGAGCTGTTAGTAGCAAACACCTTTTTAGCCGGTTGTGGGTAGTGTAGGTGAATGTAGTCTTTATCATCAGTAAGCACACTAGAAAATACCTTTTCCTTTGGAAAAAGGCATATTGAACCTGGTGCTAGTCAGTCAGGATTCTGAGATATGGCATGAGTGAAGACCCATACAAGTAGCTTCCATTTTCCTGACTCTCCTTACTTAATACTTGGGCGTGGACTCTGAGGTCTTGGACAAATGTTACCTGCCAGACATATTTAAAAATTACATTCAATTTGTGAATATGAGTCTGGAAATCCCAAGCTGTACAGAGTTTGCCACCACTGAGCAGGCTTTCAGAAAACAGCTTTTTTTCATACTTGCCTGGATCTTCACTGAACAGCAAGGTAATGTCACAGAATCACAGAACCTTAGAGGTTGGAAGGGACCTCCAAAGATCAAGTCCAACCCCCCTGCTGAGGCAGGATCCCTTGGGGTAGTCAGCACAGGAATGCATCCAAGCAGGTTTTGAAAGTCTTCAGAGAAGGAGACTCCACAACTCCCCTGGGCAGTTTGTTCCAGTGCTCCATCAGCTTCACTTTAAAGAAGTTTCTCCTCATGTTGAGGTGCAATCTTCTATGTTCCAGTTTGTACCTGTTGCTCCTCGGCTTATTGCCGTGCAGTACCAGAAAAAGATTGTCCTTGTCCACTTGGCACTCACCACTCAGATATTTATAGATGTTGATTAGATCTCCTTTCAGTCTTCTCTTCTCCAGACTAAACATCCCAGGTCTCTCAGTCTTTTTCCACAGGAGAGATGCTCAAGTCCCCCAGTCATCCTTGTAGCTCTCTGCTGGACTCTTTCTAGCAGGTGCCTATCTCTTCTGAACTGGGAAGCCCAACATTTGACACAGTATTCTAGGTGTGGTCTCACTAGGGCGGAGTAGAAGAGGAGAAGAACCTCCCTAAACCTGCTGGACACACTGTTCTTGATGCACCCCAGGATGCCATTGGCTCTCTTGACCACAAAGGCACATTGCTGTCCCACAGAGAACTTGCTGTCCACTAGGCCTCCAGCGTCTTTCTCCATGGAGCTACTTTCCAGCAGGGCAGCCCCCAACCTGCACTCGTGCCTATTGTTATTACTCCACAGATGCAGGATCCTGCCCTTGTCCTTGTTGAACTTCGTGTGGTTCATGTCTGTTAGAACTCTTCACTTACATCCTCAAATACATTCTGCTTGCATTGTAGCTGGTAGGCTGAAGTAAAGAGGGTTGTACTAATTTCTAGTCTAACAAAGTTGCTCAATTGTTCTGAAGAGAAAACTGGAACTGGCAGATGATGGCTTGTCCCGTTCCGAAGTGTATTTTTTTTGGTAGCTTCCTTAGGTTAGTTGATGGGCATTCAAGTGACATATTACTTAAGACTATTTTGAGATCTAAGATGTTTTGGAAGGTCTGAGGTTTAGCATCTAGAAATATTAGATGTTCCTTTTATTATTCTTGATACCCTCTTGTACAGGCTGCCCAGATTAGTTCTGGAGTCTTTTCCACAACACTAAATTGTAGTCTCTTGTAATTTATTCAGTTTGGTGATTTTTTTAATTTTTTTTTTTTTTTTTGAAGTGTCGTACTGTTCACCTGTTTTGTTCAGTATCTCAGAATGTCCCAGTACTGCCTGGGAATGTATACAGCTAGTGACTTCTGAGGTGTCCACAGCCCCCAGAGGAAGGGGAGAATTGTCCTTGTGTTCTCACCGTGTTACTGAATCAGTAACGGTCCTGTATGCTTTTATTTTGGACATGACCAGAGGTGAAGTAATTACATTCCTACCTGCAATGAGGTGAAGCCCTCACGCTCGGTCTAACAGAAAACAAGAAGCATCCCTGATTATTCCAACCCTTTTTTTGTGTAGTTCGGCAAATCTGTTCTTTTGCTGGAAGCAGAGACCTTCCTTTGCCAATCCTTCCCATCCTTCCCTGGGAACAGTGCATGGCTGGTAAATCAACACAATTATTATTCTATTCCAGAGGACACACAGTGATTTACATTTATATGCCAACATTTTCTACTGTGTTGCCCCAGCAAGAGCTGGGAAATGATTTATAGGGATGCAGAAGTGCTGGCACAGATGTTACACGGCCTCAGCATGTTTGCATCGCACAGTGTGACAGACAGTTCTGGAAGGGTCGACACACAGGTATGGTGGGAGGCAGTGCCTGTGCCAGCAGTGCCCACCCAGCTCTGGTGTGAGGCAAACCCTGGCCTTGCTGCTGGCAGACAGATTTGGCATCTGTCTTTCTAACAGGTCATTTCTGCATGCTGCACTTTGGGGAGGAGGATTGTTTGGTTCTTGTAATTAGTTGCTTCTGTTGAATTCCTAATGGACTTGTGGATCATAAAAACCTTTCTGTGGTGGAACAGTTGGCAGCTTCATTTTATGTATTTGCTTATTTTTCTTCCCCTCTCTGCTGCTTGCCACCCCGGTAGAGGAGGCTTTGGAGACTGGATAGGTTCGTGGGATAAAAATGTACTTTGTGATGGGAACCATCTTTCTCCTTCTTCAGAGAGGGTTGCATTACTGGGATGTCTGCTTTTTGTTTTTCAGTATTATCAGAGCAATCGAAGACTTCAAATAACTTAAATCCACACTCCAAATGCTAGCATTTGGGAAGAATAAGCCTTTGGAAAGTTAGATTGTGAGTGCTGTATTCCCTCTGAAAGATTCAACTCAAGTAGCTTGCAAATACTTCATGTTTCATGATGTGGTGAAGGGTGGGAGGCCAACTGGTCTAACTGATGCAGTACTGATCCAAGTGTCTCCTTTTTCTGTGCATTGCCATTTCATTTTTTACCCGAACTAGTTCAGGGCTCTAAATTTCACCATGTACCTACAGTCAAAAGGAAACAAGGCTTTCCACTCTGTGATATCATACTTTTGCACTTCCCCTTCTTTGGAAAAGAAGAGAAAGCTCTGGGGAGACCTTTAGAGCAGCCTTCCAGTTCCTGAGTGGGCTGCAAGAAAGCTGGGGAGGGGCTTTTGACAAGGGCATGTAGTGATAGGACAAGGGGCAATGGCTTTGAAGCTGTAACAGGATTGATTAAGGCTGGAGATTAGGAAGAAATTCTTTGGAGTGAACATGGTGAGGCACTGAAACAGGTTGCCCAGGGAGGTCATGGATGTCCCCTCCCTGGAGGTGTTTAAAACCAGGTTGGATGAGGCCTTGAGCAACCTGGTCTAGTGCCAGGTGTCCCTACCCATAGCAGGGAGGTCAGGACTGGTCCCTTCCAACCCAAACCATTTTGAGATTTGTAAATATCTGAGACTGAAAAGGGCTAGGGGTTGGGGACAGTTATGAATCCTGCTGCTTTCCCTCATCTTAATTGGTCTGTAGAAGAAAGTCTGATGTGAGTTACTCTTTGGTATTCCTTTCAAGCATTTCCCGAGGCTGTGAAAAGTAAATCAGAGCTCTAGTTTGTGGTTCAGCTCAAACATGGTCAAAATAACCATTCTCTGCCTCTGGGGTTGTTCAGCCTGAAGCACTGAAGGCTCTGGGGAGAGCTTCTTGTGGCCTTTCAGTACTTAAAGGGAGTCTATAAGAAAGGTGAGGACAGTCATTTTAACAAGGCTTGTTGTTGACAGGACAAGGGGTGGTGGTTTGGAATTGAGAGGGGAGATTTAGATTAGATAAACAGAAGACATTTTTTACACTGATGGTGATGCAACACTTTCCCAGATAGGTGGTAGATGTTTCCAGATCCCTGGCAACATTAGGTCAGGTTGTACTTGATGATGTCAAAGGTATTTTCCAACCTGATTAATTCTGTGATTCTGTGGATGGGACTCTGAGCAGTCTGCTGTATGTGAGGATGCCCCACCAAATGCAGGGATGTTAGACTAGATGACCTTTAAATGTAATTTCCAACCCAAGGCATTCTATGATTCTCTAGGAGACCTCATCTGTGGGAGGAGACAGGCCAGTTTTGTGCTATCTCCTAACTCACCCAGTCCTGTCTCCTGTAGAACTGGCCTAGCCTTCACAAGAGGCTGAATTCTACAGCTCTAGCCCATATGGTAGAATGTTTTTTGAGACTGGTGATTAGCACTCTGTTCTGGCCAAAATTACCAGCAAGAGGAAAGAGAGAAAAAACTCTCCTCTTAGTTGCACCAGTGGAAATGTACCTGGTTAAAAAGATGAACCTGATCCTTAAATGTGCTGGAGGGTATAATAGGCAAAGCAATTAAGAAAGCTAAACTCTTCACAGGACATAAGGCAGAAATTTACGTTCTGTGAATTAAGAGTCATAGAATCATAGAATGGTTTAGGTTGGAAGTGACCTCAAGGATCATCTAGTTCAACCCCCTGCCATAGATAGGGACACCTCCCACTGGAACAGATCACTCAAGACCTCATCCAGCCTGGCATTGAACACCTTCAGGGCATCTGGAGCTTCCACAACCTCCCTGGGCAACCTGTGCCAGTGTCTTGCCACCCTCACTGTAAAGAATTTCCTCCTGACATCCAGTCTAAATCTCCCCTCTGCCAGTTTAAACCCATTGCACCTTGTCCAGTCGTTGCAAGACCTTATAAATAGTCCCTCTTCAGCTCTCCTGCATCCCCCCTTCAGATACTGGAAGGCCACAAGGTCTCCTTGAAGCCTTCTCTGGACTGAAGAGCCCCACCTCTCTCAGTCTGTCCTCATAGGAGACCTGCTGCAGCCTTCTGATCATCTTTGTGGCCCTCCTCTGGACCCACTCCAACAATTCCATGTCCTTCCTGTGCTGGGGGCTCCAGAACTGCACACAGAGAGAGACTATATGTAAAATTAGAGCACAAAGCAGAGTTCTGTAACCTTCTGGCTTGAGGAGCATTGTTATAAACTTGAGGAGAGTACCCTCCATGGTTTGCAAGGGCCTAAGTTTTGAGTGGCACACATTGTTGGAGAAATTGCTGCTTTAATGCACCAAGTTCATGCTAGGTTTGGCAGAGTTAATGACAAGAGTGCACAGGTGTGGCTCCGTGGTGAGGTCATTTGATAGAGAAGCAGTGATGATGATAAGGCAAACAAAGGAAAGAGAATTACACCTTAGTCAAACCTATGGCAGGGGGTTGGAACTAGATGATCCTTGAGGTCCCTTCCGACCTTACCATTCTATGAAATTCAAGCTGCCACTGGGTATATTTAAACTAGATATTAAGAAACACTTTTTTCATGGAAAGAATGGTCAGGCATTGGAATGGGCTGCCCAGGGAGGTGGTAGAGTTACCAACCCTGTGTGTGTGCTTAAAAGTTGTTTGGATGTGGTGCTTGGGGATATGGTTTAGGGTGAACGTAGGGATATGAGTTGGACTTGGTGATCCTGAGGGTCTTTTTCAGCCGGAATGTTGCTGTGATTTCTGTGAAATTACACTTTACTATACCCAGAGTCAGACTGCTGTCATGTCAGGTTTTGTGGCTTTATCTGAGGGAAGAATTTAAGCCCATGTGTAGATGGAATGAAATAATGGAACAAATCCCCTCCTTTTCAACTACATGCAATCCCATTGCAGGTGGTAGATTGTGCTCACTTCTATCAGGACTAATGTTTTGTTTCAGATGGCTGGGGGTTTAGTGAGCAAAACAGGCTTTAGTAACTCCCTGTAGCAGTAAACAACCTCCCTGTGGGCCCCCTGAAATACCCCAACTCCTTCATTCAGCACCAAGAGATCTCCAAGCACTTAGTTCATAAACAACCCAAGCATTTTTTTTACCACGCTTTACTCTTTCTCCCAGGGGGAGTTCTTGGCTTGTGTTCTCTCTCTTTATTACAGCTTTAATCTTATGATGTGAACTGGGACTTGTTTACATTTTTATTTTTAAAGGTGTTTTTTGTGTATGTGTGTGTGCAAGTGCATGCACTAAAGATCTAAATTGACAGATGCCTTTTTGTAGGACTGAAATGACACATCTAAGTTTTACTGCTCTCTTCCCTGTATTTGCATTTTTAATTACTTGCATCATAGTTTATTAGTTTGTTACCTGATGAAGAATTCCAGCTAATTAATTTCACCTGGAATTATATGCTGGTATGTGAGAAATTATACTTGGCCATTTGTGGAGACCAGCTGCGTATTAGGAATATTTGATCCCCATCTGAAAGATTAGGAGGAAGAAAAAAAGCCAAGAGAAAACAGCTGACTGTAAAAGCTAGTCACTTTTTTTTTTCCTTAAGCCCTTAAGATATTATTATTGGCAGATATCCTTTATTACTCACCCCATATACTGCACATTAACTCAGAAGTTTGTTCTAACTGAACATCATTCAGTCAGATGACTTTTTCTTCATCCATTTCAGCTTTAATTTGTAGTAAAGCTAACATCATTGAGCTCCATCCATATGCAAATACTCATTTGTTTCCATTCCAGCACCACTCACCGAGATACAACTTTACTTTGACCACAGTTTTACTTTTTTTTTTTTTTTCCCAATGCAATTTTATTTTCTGGGTGAAATTAAGGGGTGGGGGAATGCTGACTAAGAATGGAGGCATATTATGAAAAGCTGCCTCTGAAAGAAAGGAGAAAAGAGGATATGAAATGGGACCTGATCTTGCAACACAGCTGAACACACTCACACACGTGCACATACACACTCTCCCTCCATGGATATTTTCTGGTTTGATTCTTTGTCTGCACTGACAACAGATGGTGTTTTAATAAAGTCCAGTAGGAATATTACTGTGAGTAAACAATCCAATGCATGCCAACTTCATAATTGCTGGGTACTGATACAGCCTCTTACCTGATGAATCCAAATTGGGAGGAAACCAACTGTGCACACACCTACTGGCAGCAGCCAAATCCGCAACTGTGGTACGCTCCAGCATCGAGCTTCGCCACGGAAGGTAAATTGCAGCTCCAATCATCTTTCTTGGCAGCAGGCTTGGGGAACAGCTGCCATCTGGCTTGTCATCAAAGTGTGGTCACCGAGTTTGTGGGAGATGGAATAGCTTGCTTTTTTACCTTGACATGCATGAAGATTGCAATCTTTGCCTTTACAGGTATCTCTTAAAATAACATTCTTGGTTTCCTGAGCCAGAGATTTACCAAGTGGGATTTTCTTCTTTAAGTGATTCCCACGCCTTTAGGGACTTGAAGTCTGAACCTGTTATATGCTAATTAAAGATTCACACCCACATGACTTGTCAAAGAGATAAATCTTACTCATTTGTTTTCATCATTAACAGGGGGAAAAATGGTAAGGAAGACCATGGCTTACATTAGCAGATTTATGTGGAAATGTTTGTTTTTAATAGAAGTGGAGGTGCAGTTAGGAGCATTATTCCCACCACTGTTGATATAACCCAGTATGGAAATTACAGCTTGGCAGAGAAGAAGGGAGTGAAAAACAAAAAGGAGGGAATTCAGATACTCAGGACGAGCATCCCAGCTAGAAGAGACTGTATAGACTGCACCCAGTAAGTAACTGTCCATGCAGTGCATTACAAGATCATTATTTATGTATTCAGATCTTTAAAGGCAGTGGTAGATTAAAGCAGAGCAGAAGCAGACAAGTTCCTTCTTCTAAGGAGACTGTTCTATGGCAGTATTTAGGTGCTTCATTTCTGTTGGTTTCTAGCAGGCATAATGGATGTGGGAATAACTGTATTTCCATCAGTAATTCCTAGTCTTGAGAATTAAGTCTGCAAATGCCATGCAGGAGTCTAATCTTATAAAATTTCACAGAATCACAGAACTGTCAGGACTGGAAGTGACCTCAAAGATCATCCAGTTCCAAGCCCCCTGCCATGGGCAGGGACATGTCTCAGTAGATCAGGCTGCTCAGAGCTCCATCTAGCCTGGCCTTAAAAACTTCCTTTCAGATCAGATTGAAATAGTGATCAAAATTCCATCTGAAGCTCAAATGAATTAAAATCCCAGTTTGAAATTTCAAAAAAAGGTAATTTTTTGAAATTTATTTACTTTATCAAATTGCTTTCAGTTGAGGAGAGTCGAGTATATATTTTTTTTTTTCATTATTGCTTTATTCAGGAAATTATTGGAGGAGAGTCACAAAGAGGCTGCAAAGAAAGGGGACTGGGGCATGTCTCCAGTGATGAAAGGCCAAGAGACCTGGGGCTGTTTAGCCTGGAGAAGACTGAGAAAGGGGATCTTAGTATCTGAAGACAGGGGACAGAAGGGTCAGGCCAGACTCTTTTCAGAGGTGCCCAGTGACAGGACAAGGGCAATGGGCACAAAGTGGAACACAGGAGGTTTCATCTGAACATGGCAAATAACTTATTTTGTGTGAGAGTGCTGGAGCAGAGGACCAGGCTGCCCAGAGGGGTTGTGGAGTCTGTTTTTTTCTGGAGAGATTCCAAACTTACCTAGCCATGTTTCTGGACAAGCTGCTTAGGGTGACTCTGCTTTAGCAGGGAGTCAGAGTTGATGATCTCCAGAGGACACTTCCAACCTCCACCATTCTGTGATCCTGTGATTACATTACTACCTTTCTGATTACACTACTGTCTTCCCCTGTACTCAGTACTGGTCAGGCCACACCTTGAGTCCTGTGTCCAGTTCTGGGCCCCTCAATTCAAGAGAGATGTTGAGGTACTGGAACATGTCCAGAGAAGGGCAACAAAGCTGGTGAGGGGCCTGGAGCACAGCCCTGTGAGGAGAGGCTGAGGGAGCAGGGAGTTTGCAGCCTGGAAAAGAGGAGGCTCAGAGGTGACCTCATTGCTGTCTACAACTACCTGAAAGGAGATTGTAGCCAGGTGGGGGTTGGTGCCTTCTCCCAGGCAACCAGCAACAGAATGAGGAGATGCAGTTTCAAGTTGTGCCAGGGGAGTTACAGGCTGGATATTAGGAGCGAGTTCACAGGATGTCAGGGGTTGGAAGGGACCCAAAGAGATCATCAAGTCCACAGCCTCTCTGGGGAGCCTGTAATGCAACTGCTTTCCAGAAGTCAGCACACATGTACTTTCCCAAATCAAATCAGAATCTCTGGAAGTGTAGAGATTACTACAATATCCCTTTAGGTGATTGGCATTGGAATGGGCTGCCCAGGGTGATGGTGGAGTCACCATCCCTGGAGGTGTTCAAGAGAAGTCTGGATGAGGCACTTAGTGCCATGGTCTAGTTGATTGAATAGGTCTGGGTGATAGGTTGGACTGGATGATCGTGGAGGTCTCTTCCAACCTGGACGATTCTATGATTCTAAGATACTTTTACATCAGTGAATCTACATTTTTAGCCAGGAAACTAACTGAAAAAAAATGAGCTGTGTTGTTATTCACAGGCCTTTGAGGGATCAAGATTATTCTTTAGTGAGGATTACCAGGCTCTTAGCATGACTGCAGAACTATTTTGCTCTGGATTTGGAGATTCCGTTGCATTCACAACTTGGAACTGCAGTTGACTTTGCCCACAGTAATTGTTTTGTACAAGGAATAGAGAGGCAGAGAAGGCTGCTCCTCCTACTTAAAGATTCAGTTGCAAAGCATTGCTCAAAAGGGTTCTTTGAGAGTTTACAGGTTGCTCTAAGTAGAGGGAGTTTTTGAGGGGAATCAATGGATTTAGATATATATGAATAGAGACTCCACCTGCTCAACCCAGGCTATTGCTTACCAGGCCAGAGGCCAGCATAGACATAACTTTTGTGCTACACAGTGCTGAAAAAGTGTGTCTAGGTACTTTATGGACCCATCTGCTAGAGAACTTGCATGCTCAATACCTTTATGAGGATTAGTCTGTCAGTGCTGGACTGGGTTAGTTTAGCATATGCTTTGTGTTTCAATCTGCTTGATCCACAGCTAATCTAGACAGCACCTTTAGTCTTTTTAACTCACAACTAACAACAGTTTCTGAGTAGGTGTGGATAAATGCTGAGGGAATAGCCATTTTATACACTGCTAAATAAAGTACAAGGGGATGTTTTTGCAAGAGTTAGGCTGTTCAGTAATACAATACAACTGAACAAGGTCTTAATGGGAAAAAAAGCCTTGGTGGAGACTGAAGATGTGTCGCTGGTAGTTGCCTGACCCAGCAGTCTGACTGCATAGTGCCACTGATGGACAGAAAACTAAGCTGTATGAAAATGTTTACCAAGTTATTGCTGGACAACTGTCACAGCTTGGTCACACCCACAGCTAGGTGGTATTTCAACAAGTAGCTGCCAGCTGGCTCAGGATGTTGGTGAAACTTCAGGATTTCTATGGAGAGGAAAAACTGCAACACTTTCAAAACGTTGTGGGGTTTGGGAGATGTAGCAGCTTCATCTGTGGAGCAGAATAGGATACCTGTGATAGCATCACACTGCTTTTCTTAGCTTTCTGCTCCCACGTTGGGATCAAACTGAGGAGGGACTATTGACAAGGTCTTGCAATGACAGGACAAGGGGCAATGGGTTTAAACTGGCAGAGGGGAGATTTAGACTGGATGTTAGGAGGAAGTTCTTTACAGTGAGGGTGGTGAGGCACTGGAACAGGTTGCCCAGGGAGGTTGTGGCTGCTCCCTCCCTGGAGGTGTTCAAGGCCAGGTTGGATGAGGCCTTGAGTGACCTGTACTAGTGGGAGGTGTCCCTGCCTATGGCAGGGGGTTGGAGCTAGATGATCCTTGAGGTCCCTTCCAACCTTACCATTCTATGATCAGATAGATTGTATGGCCCTGCTCTGGCAGGAGAGTTGGATTTGGTCATCGCTTAGGGTCCCTTCCAACCCCTAACATCCTGTGAATTACAAATTAAGAATCAAATCATGTCAGCTCCAGAAAATATTCCAGTTATGGTTATATGCTGCAGAGAGCTGTTATTTGAAAGCCATGAGGAGTTGGACAAGGGAAGGCAGTATGTGCTGCACACTGACAAACACTGAATTCACAGAATTAGTATCTTCTTTTACTTGAGAGCAGAGGTTGTGAAATTGCTTTCTACATCAGGACCCGGGGCTCTAAACATTGACTTATAGCAGAACAACTTAATTTGGCCATGAGCCAAAGCAGGAACAATGAGAGAATCTGAAAAGGGATGGGAGAAGCAGTCATAAATCTAGCACTTAACTAAGGATTGATCCAGCACAATGATAAAAGGAGTTTCTCTCATCCATCAGCTAACCTTGAGATCGCCTGACCTGAAATCCATTCAGTCTTGTACACCAGCTGTTGTCCACAGCTTTACAAGATCTAATAACACTTTGGGGCTTCTATATAGGATGTAATATTTAAAGTAAGCTTTGCTGTGGTTTTCTGAAGAAACTGCCTCTAATGTAGATGGTTATGTGTCTGTATCTCCCTCCATCTTCACGGCAACTGGTAGCAGATTCCTGACGTTGTTGGGTTCTGGGAAAGGGCTAACATTTCTAACACCAACAAATCATCCTCAGTTTTCCATAAGTCAATGCAATGCTGTCAGATCTGATGCCTTTTTTGTCAAAATGCCAGTTACAAGTATAACTAAATAATGCTCCAAAGCCGAGTTCGTACCTGAGCTAGATATACATTCCTCTAAAAGACACAGAAAATACATGACCTTACCATTCCATGCTGTAACTAACATTCAGGCTTCAGAGGGAATGGAGGCTGCCTGGTTTTAGTCTTCATTAGAGCAGCTCTCTGTAGTCTTCACAGACTGAATGTTAATCCTTTTTTTTTTTTCAGATACAAGTATCCTGCTTCTATGGGTATCACAGAATGCTAGAGGTTGGAAGGGACCTCCAGAGATCATAGAGTCAAATCCCCCTGCCAAAAACTGGATCACCTAGAATAATCAATTGGTATAGGTCCATTCTGAGTGAGGAGAGAGAGGGAGGTCAGTAATGTGACAAGGGAAAACACACAGACACAGGACCTTAGTTTCTCTTCATCAGAAACAAGGGACAGACCAAATGTCCTTCCGTTCCTGTGACTTCAGCAAAGCTGTGGAAGGAAAATGCCTGCTTTGGAAAGTGTACATCCAGGAATAGATCCAGTCCTGACCCTTCTCACAATCTGGAGGCATTTGGATTTGCTGAGGTAGTGTCCCATGCCAGAATTCGTAGCTGAGTTGACATAGAAACTTTGTTGAAGCCCATTACTGATATGAACTGGCCTCCACAAGTTAAACTAAAAGTATAAAACTCAAATCACAATACAGAATCATAGAATGCTTTAGCTTGAAAGGAATCTCTAAAGCTTATCTAGTCCACCCTCCCTGCAGTGAGCAAGGACATCTTCAACTAGATCATGTTGCTCAGAGCCCCATTCCACCTGACCTGTTTTTTTTCCAGGCATGAGACATCTACCACCTCTTTAGGCAGCTTGGCCCAGTGTTTCATCACCTTCAATATGAAATATTTTTTTCCTTGGATCTAGTCTAAATCTTCTTCTGTAAGCCTCAAAACACAGGCTTCAGGGTCTGCAGCCCAGCTTGCCACTGAAGTCTAATTGCAGATAACACTCTCTTGTTCAAAAAAAAAGATCTGCCTGGGGCCCCTGTCCAACCCTACCCCCATAAAATGCTCTTTTAAAAATCTGAGCTCAATACATCTGAACTTCTATTGCTGGCCTACTTGACTCCTATTGTCCAGATCCAGAAGAAATATTGTCAATACTTTATCTGAAAGGACTTTCTGCTGTTATTTGTGGCTCAACTGCAATCATTTTAGAAGTTATCAGGAGAGCTTATTGAGAGGGCATTGTCAGAGTCTGGCAGCCGTTGAGCTAAGCTTCGCTGTGACTGGCCACCATTCATTCACACCTCCTCCACATGTGTGGTCTGTTGGTAAAGACAGTAGAGATCTCCCAGCTGAACATGGTGGAATTTCACATGGTAATTCCAATCTTCACCCCAGGAAAGCATGTGCTTAATTTTAAGCACATCAACATTGCTTAAAGGCAACTAGACTATTTGGATGGCAAAAACTGAAATGCGCACTTAGAAGCAAAAAGCTCCACAAACCCCAATAAATAACTAAATGACATGCAAGATCACTTTTCTTTTAATAACAGCAGAAATAAAACCCTAAAATAATCAAACAAACAAACAACAAACCCCTCAAAACCTAATCCCTCCCCATGAAAAGAGCATCAGACCCAGACGTT
>VWYK01062572.1:5786-19391 GCA_013399775.1 Semnornis frantzii | reverse complement strand
ACCTGCTTGATTCTATTATTCTACGACTCAGACTTCCTGGATAAGCAGGAGGTGGTCATAAGCCTACAAGTAGGATACTAAAACCCCAGCCCTTTCAGCTGTTCCCAGTAAATCTGTACTTCCTAAAGCTTCATCCTGCACCCAGGAGCAGGCAGAAGGAACAACTCACTCCAGTTCCTGCTCCTACTGAAGAAATTAAGGGAACACCCCATGCAGCAACCTGGAGAGTGTACCAGCACCTCCCAACAGCACCTAGCCCTGCCCACGGGCTTCTCCATCCCCACCCAGCCCTTACTGGCCCTCCCCACATCAGAGTGACAGTGCAGATAATCCCAGGTGCCTGACTCATCCCAGCACTGAACAGCAAAAGGCTCTGCACAGTAAGATTAACTGCAACTGATGTGTGGCTTGGTATGGTGCAAGGCTGGTGGCAGCACCCAGCTAATCACTGGGGAATAAAAGCTGCTGGGACTTTGATCACTGCTGGTACTCTCCAGGGAGCAGCTTTACCTTGTAAATCTTGGAGTACATAGAGTGATGCTATCACTGTGGTGGAAGGGAAAGGGGGAAAAAAAAAAAGGAAAGGAAAAGGAAAAATAGGGAAAGAAAAAGCAAAACACTTGGGTGCAGAGTACTTGTGCATTGAGATTGGGTGAAGAAAGGCATCTCTGCAGTGGTGAGGCCTCACCTGGGGTAGTGTGTCCAGTTCTGGGCACCCCAGCACAAAGAACCACTGGAGAGGGTCCAGTGCAGGACCACTAAGATGAATAGGGGTGGAACATCTATCACATGAGGAAAGGCTGAGAGAGCTGCATCTATTTAGCTTGGAGAAGAAGAAGCTGGGGGGGGGGAGCTAACTAATGCTTACAAACGCTTACTGTGTGCAGTTCTGGAGCCCCCAGCACAGGAAAGACATTGGAGTGTTGGAGCAGGTCCAGAGGAGGCCACCAAGATGATGAGAGGGCTGCAGCAGCTCTGCTATGAGGACAGACTGAGAGAGTTTGGGCTCTGCAGCCTGGAGAAGAGAAGGCTTCGAGGAAACCTTATAGTAGCCTTCCAGTATCTGAAAGGGCTTACAGGAAGGCTGGGGAGGGACCATTTACAAGGTCTTGCAATGACAGGACAAGGGACAATGGGTTTAAACTGGCAGAGGGGAGATTGAAAGTGGATGTTAGGAGGAAGTTGTTTGCAGTGAGGGTGGTGAGACACTGGCACAGGTTGCCCAGGGAGGTTGTGGCTGCTCCCTCCCTGGAGGGGTTCAAGGCCAGGTTGGATGAGGCCTTGAGTGACCTGTGCTAGTGGGAGGTGTCCCTGCCTATGGCAGGGGGTTGGAACTGGATGATCTTTGAGGTCCTTTCCAACCTTACCATTCTATGATTCTAAATATCTAAGGGGTGAGCAACAGGAAGATGGGGCCAGACTCTTCTCATTAGTCCCCAGAAACAGGTAATGGGCATAAACTTGAACACAGGAAATTCCATCTAATCATGAGAAGGAACTTCTTTACTTTGAGGGAGCAGAGCACTGGAACAGGTTATCCAGAGAGGTGGTGGAGTCTCTGGAGACTTTCCAGACTGACCTGCAGGTGTTCTTATGCGATCTGCTTTAGGTGATCCTGCTCTGGCAGAGGGCCTTCCAACCTTTACCACTCCAGGAATTTCTTGCTGGTACCCAGTGGAAGCAGCTGTCAGTCAGCTCTGTGCATCATGGCTCTGCTCCTGTACAAACCAGAAAGAAGAAATCCTCCAGAGCCAAGTGGCAGCCAACATGCTGCTGCTCATAACACCTAATTAATTGTGGAGAGCAAGGATATTCCAGGAAAAGAGAAAGGTGGTTTAATGTGGATGGGGGAAATCAAACTCAGGCTGCTTCCCACCAGGTGTCCCAGGTGGAAAACAACATTATTTGTGGTTTTCCAGATTCAATTCAAAGAGTAAAGAAATGCAAACCCAACTGGTTCCAGGGGTGGTTGTGTAGGAAATAAGCACTGAACACACGTGCTCCTCCTCTTAATGAGCTAATGCTGAGGTTTACTAACAGCCCAGCATGCTGAAAGGAACACAGAGAGGCTTCCAGGAGGCTTCTGACATTGAACATCCTGACATTTGAAAGCAGGACTGCAAAATATCAATAAACACGAGCTAAGTGGCTTACTGCACGGTCAATACTGGAGTCCAGCTTGGGGGAGCTCCCCAGGGCACATCAGGAATCAGTGCTGAGCTGCTGCCTGCAGGCCCTGTTGTTAATGAGCTGAAAATCCATCCCAACATCTCTGCTGAGTGCATGTGGAGTGTCCTGCAACGAGGAAGGCAGGATGGTCATTACAGAACCATAGAACCACTAAGGTTGGTAAAGACCTCCAAGACCAAGTCCAACTACCATGCCCACCAAACCAAGTGCTGAGCCTACACATTTTTTGAATGTCTCCAGGGATGGGCTGCCTGTTCCAATGCCTGACCACTTTTTCAGTAAAGAAATTTTTCCTATAATCCAATCTCAACCTGCCCTTGCACAACTTGAGGCCATTTCTTCTTGTCATAGAATGGTAAGGTTGGAAGGGACCTCAAGGATCATCCAGTTCCAGCCCCCTGCCATAGGCAGGGACACCTCCCACTACAACAGGTCACTCAAGGCCTCGTCCAACCTGGCCTTGAACACCTCCAGGGAGGGAGCAGCCACAACCTTCCTGAGAAACCTGTGCCACAAGAGCACATTGCTGGCTCATGGTCAACCTCCCATCAACTAGGACCCCCAGAGCCCTCTCCCTTTCACTGTCTTCCAACAGGTCAGTCCCCAACCTATACTGATACCTGGGGTTGTTCTTTTCCAGGGAGGTGTTTAAGGCCAGGCTGGATGAGGCTCTAGAAAACCTGATCTAGGGTAGGGCATCCCTGCACATGGCAGGGGGGTTGGAACTAGATGATCCTTGTAGTCCCTTCCAACCCTGACTGATTCTATGATTCTAAATGTCAGTATAAATCCCCTCTTTCTCCACCTGGAAATTCTATCCAAATGAAAAAAAAAAAGGTTTGGGTATTTGTGTGCTTCCATATGCTGGCAGACCCATGCATGTTATGGCCTGATGGTCTGCAGCAAGCCCACCTTACCGGGTGCCACTTACTGCACTGTACATGGACTGATCCAACCTAAAGTCTCTCAGATTCCTCTTGTTTGCTGTTTAGCCAGACACATACAGGTCCTTTCTGCATTTGCTGCACACATGCACACCTCCACCTTTGAAACCTCACCTTGGGGAGGAGAACAGAAGTGCAGCATCACTGCTTGCTGTCCATCCAGCTCAGGAGCCTGCCTGTACGTCACTGCAGCAAAGCCCAGGTGGAACATCTGGCCCACACATGTGTCAGGGAGGAAAGATTCTTCCTTACACACGAAGGCCAGGCTGTAAAACTGGCTGTTCTCTCTGCTGGAGGCTCCTGGCTGTCTAGACACGTTTGGTTACATGGATTCAAATCCCCAGTCACTCCTGATCTGGCTCAGAGTGACCCTTCTGGCTCTCCTCCCAAGGAGGGGCTGACTCCCAGGCTGGTGCTGCTCTCTCCAGCAGAAGGAAAGGCAGGAGGATCTTGATAGGAAGGGTCTGGCCAGTGGACTCCAGGACTGGGGTGGCATATCCTGATGGGAAGGGAGGGGAGGGAGAAGACATCTTACCAAAGGGACAGCACTGCTGGGAGCCTAAGGAGGTTGAAAGAAGAAGGAAGGCATGAAGGAAGATGCTGATTTTCACAGAGCACATTCCCATTAAGAAAAAAGAGAAGTCAAAAGATTTCTTTTCAGAAAACCCTAAAACTGCTGCTTCAACCCCTTGAGCAGGGCTGGGTAGATCTGCAGATCCTGCTCTTTAGATAAGAAGATGTCCAACCCAATGGTAGAGCAGGAGGAAGCTTGAAGTCCAGCCCAACTTGTCGCCTTCCCATGGGCTCCCCAATCTTTCAGTTTTAGGTGCCCATACACCCCCCATAGCATTGGGTGGCCAAGGCAGCATCTGAAGCACATTTCTGCAGGGACATGGAGATTTCAGTGGAGCTCAAGGTCTCAAAAAAGGACAAGAAAATATGAGTGTACATGGGAGAGAAAAAGCAAAGTAGTTTTCCCAGGACTATGAAGCAGGACAGAGGTGTGCCCAGGGCTGGGGAACACACTGGTCTGGTACACACACAAAGGCAGGGCTTGCTCAACAACATCGAACCAAACAAAGGTAGGAGCTGGTAAAGAACCTCTGGAGATCACCTTGTCCAAACCCTCTGCTAAAACAGGTTCACACAGAGCAGGTTGTTCAGGATTGCATCCAGGCAGGTCTGGAATCTCTCCAGAGAAGGAGACTCCTCAACCTTGCTTGGCCAATGCTCAGCCCTGTCCTTGCCTGCAGCATCTCATCAGAATTACTTTGGCCCATTCTCCCTTCCTCCACTCCTTTCCTGGCTCCTGGCTTTGATTTAATCAGAGAGAACTAAAGAGGGGAGGGGATGCTCCACAGATCTGCCATTAGCCAGATGTTACTCATCGCACTCTGCAGCCTGCTGTGGATTTGTGGTCTTATCCTGACAGGCAATTTGGCCAAAATGACACATTGCCCTTCTGGCTGAGACCAAGCCCCAGCTCCCCTCCTTCTGAGCACACCTGGCTGCACAGCTGCTCCACAGAGCCCAAGCTGGATCCCAGCAGCCTGGGAGTTGCCTGTGGCACACCTCCCTCTCCTTCACAAGGTGATGCACAGGGCCACAGAGAAACCACCCATGAGGAAATCCACCAGCATCCATAGTCTGGGCTGTGGGGCTGGCCTGCCCCATGGCCAATGCTGCTCCAGCCACTCTCTGCAATCCAAGCCCAGAGTGAGGAGGGGCATTGGAGTCGCTTTTCTGGAAAGGGCAGTGCCAGTCCCCAGTGCCTCACCATGGAGCAAAGGAGTCTGAGATCAGGTTTAGATTTAAATACAATCTTCTTCCCCACTTCCTCAGAAGTGGCTAATTCCTGCTCAGTTCAGAGGTCCCTGTCTCTACAGCCTGCTTTACCTAAAGCCTTGAAAGTACAGCATTTAAGGCAAATGTGTAGCCTGGAGAAATGAGGTTGAGGGGAGACCTTCTTGCTCTCTCCAGCTACCTGAAAGAGGCTGTAGTGAAGTGGGGGTTGGGTTCTTCTTCCAAGTAATAAGTGATAGGATCATAGAACGGTAAGGTTGGAAAGGACCTCAAAGATCATCCAGTTCCAACCCCCTGCCATAGGCAGGGACACCTCCCACTAGCACAGGTCACTCAAGGCCTCATCCAACCTGGCCTTGAACACCTCCAGGGAGGGAGCAGCCACAACCTCCCTGGGGAACCTGTGCCAGTGTCTCACCACCCTCACTGCAAACAACTTCCTCCTAACATCCACTTTCAATCTCCCCTCTGCCAGTTCAAACCCACTGCCCCTTGTCCTGTCATTACAAAACCTTGTCAGTAGTCCCTCCCCAGCCTTCCTGTAGGCCCCCCTCAGATACTGCAAGGCTACTCTAAGGTCTCCTGGAAGCCTTCTCTTCTCCAGGCTGCAGAGCCCAAACTCTCTCAGTCTGTCCTCAGAGCAGAGCTGCTGCAGCTCTCTGAGCATCTTCATGGTCTCCTCTGGACCCGTTCCAACAGTTCCATGTCCTTCCTGTGCTGGGGGCTCCAGAACTGCACACAGGACTCCAGGTGGGGTCTGAGGAGAGCAGAGCAAAGGGGCAGAATTCCCTCCCTTGCCCTGCTGCCCACACTACTCTTGCTGCAGCCCAGCACACAGTTGCTGTCTGGGCTGCACTCACACTGCAGCCTCATCTTGAACTTTTCACCACCCCAGACCCCCAGGTCCTTTACCTCAGGGCTGCTCTCAGCCATTCCCCACCCAGTCTGGAGTTGTGCTTGGGATTGTGCCTACCCAGGTGCAGGACCTTACACTTGGTCTTGTTGAATTTCATGAAGTTGGCCTGGGCACACCTCTCCAGCCTCTCCAAATCCCTCTGGATGGCATCCCTGCCCTCTAGCAAGTCGACTGTGCCACACAGCTTGGTGCCATCTGCAGACTTGCTGAGGGTGCACCGATTCCTCTGTCCATGTCACTGACAAGGATGTTAAACAGGATGAGATGAAGTGGCCTCAAATTCTGCCAGCAGAGGTTTAGGTTGGACATTAGGAAAAATTTCTTCCTCAAAAGAGTAGTGAAGGCCTGGAACAGGCTGCCCCAGACAGTGGTGAAGTTCCCACCCTTGGAAGGATTTAAAAGCTGTGTAGATGTGATCTTGAGGGTCATGGTTTAGTGGTGATCTGGCAGTGGTGGGTTGGACTCTATCTTCAAAACATTATTTCCAACCAAAACAATTCTATGTTCCTACTCTAAATATTCCACAAAATACATTCCTATACATATATAATTAGATGCATCCACATATGTAATTTTAATAATTGATGTAATTGAGGTGCTACTCAATTCCTTTCTGCTGTGAAATATTCCCACACCTCCAGCTCATCCTCAGACATGAGTTTTCAGCCAGTTAAAAAGAAAAAGAACTGTCAGGCTCAGACTCCTGTGTCAAACTTCTGTCTGCCTTTAGTTTTACATGAAAGAGATTTCTTGAAGTTTCTCCTAAAAATATGCATCAGTGCAGCAGTACCTTGAAAGGGAAAGAAAAGCAGTAATCACAAATGCTCTGCAAACCTCTCACAAAAGACCATTTCCCAGCAGCTCAAGCTGTAGGAAGAAGTTTTACAGCCAGGTAACAGGGGCAGGAATCCACTCTCTCTTCTGCAGGGAGTGAAAAGAGGTCACAGCATCTTTAATCAGCTAGCTGAAAGGATGAGGAGGAAAGCAGCAAGGGAATGGGATCATTAGGATGAGGTTTATTCCTGCTCTCTTGTATAAAAGGAACAGAGAACAGACTGAAAGCTGTAGAGTTAAATAATAAACCCTGGGCTTGTGGTGTGGCGTTGGCTGAAGAACAGGTAGAAAATCCACAGCCTACATGAGGAGCTCACAAAGAGTCACAACTGAGGTGTATTACAGGGTTGCTTTAGGATGAGCAGATGTTTCTCTTAGCTTGCAGGAGACACCACCAACAAGCCTGAATGCTCCTTCTTGCTTCCTTAGCCCTTGTTTCTTCCTTGAGGTTCATCTCCTCTAAGGAGGAGCTGAAACCTCTCCCCACCATTGACGGCAGCAGAAATACTACTCCTAGGTCACCTCACAGAACCACAGAGTCATTTTCATTGGAAGAGACCTTTGTGATTATGTAGTCCAACCATTAACCCAGCACTGCCAAGTCACCACTAATCCATGTCCCTCAGCACCACAACTACACATCTTCAAAATCCCTCCAGGGAAGGAGATTCCATCACTCCTTAGGCAGCCTGTTCCAGGCTTTGGTAACGCTTTTGGTGAAGAAATATTTTCCTGATGTCCAACAAACTTCCCTGGCACAATCTGAGGCCATTTCATTTTATCCTGTTACTTACTACTTGGAAGAAGGACCCAACTCCCACTTCACTACAGCCTCCTCTTCTTTCTTCTCCTATCACTTCTTATTTGGGAATAGAGACTGATCCCCCACATTGCTCCAACCTCCTTTTGGGTATCTGTAGAGGGCAAGGAGGTCTCCCCTCACAACCCCAGTTCCCTCAGCTGCTCCTCAGAAGGCTTCTAAACATCCAAACATTTCAAACAAAATTGGAACATGCCTGTCTTTGGTCAGCTGCTCCTCACCCACACAATGGTTTTCTGGAAGCACACAATACCCTTTCAGAAACACATCAGGCTGCAGACTGGTTTGTCTAGATCATAGAATCAGTCAGGGTTGGAAGGGACCACAAGGATCACCTAGTTCCAACCCCCCCTGCCATGGATCCGGTTGGCCAGAGCCTCATCCAGCCTGGCTTAAAATACCTCCAGGGACAGAGCCTCAACCACCTCCCTGGGCAACCCATTCCAGGGTCTCACCACTCTCATGGTGTAGAACTTCTTCCTAACATCCAGTCTGAATCTACCCATTTCTAGCTTTGTTCCATCCCCCCCAGTCCTGTCACTACCTAATATCCTAAAAAGCCCCTCCCCAGCTTTCTTGTAGCCCCCTTCAGATACTGAAAGGCCACAATAAGGTCACCTCAGAGCCTTCTGTCCAGACTGAACAGCCCCAACTCCCTCAGTCTCTCCTCATAGCAGAGGTGCTGCAGCCCTCTGAGCATCCTCATGGCCCTTCTCTGGTCACATTCCAGCATGTCCACATCTCTCTTGTAACAGGGGCTCCAGAACTGGATGCAGTACTCCAGGTGGGGTCTCACCAGTGCAGAGAGGGAGGATCACTTCCCTCGACCTGCTGGCCACACTTCTCCTGATGCAGCCCAGGCTCTGGTTTGCTTTCTGGGCTGCAAGTGCACACTGATGGCTTGTGCTGAGCTTCTTGTCCACCAGCAACCCCAAGTCCCTCTCCTCAGGGCTGTTCTCCAGCCAGTCACTGCCCAGCCTCTATTGATGCGTGGGATTGCATCAACCTGGAGACTTTCAAGGCCTGTCTGGATGCATTCCTCTGTGACTTGAGCTAGATTATGGTCTTGCTCTGGCAGGGGCATTGGACTCGATCTTTTTGGGTCCCTTCCAATCCTTGACATCCTGTGGTCCTGTGACCCAGGTGCAGGACTTTGCACTTGGTCTTGATCTGTATAGTGGTTGTCTGGCTCCACTTGGAGTACAAAGAATCATAGAATGGTAAAATTGGAAGGATCATCTATTTCCACCCCCCTGCCACAGGCAGGGACACCTCCCACTAGAACAGGGCACTCAAGGTCTCGTCCAACCTGGCCTTGAACACCTCCAGGGAGGGAGCAGTCACAACCTCCCTGGGCAACCTGTTCCAGTGTCCTGGAATGAAGTTAATCCCTATACAGAGAGTGATGGTCCCAGAGAAAAGAGGTTTTACTCATCCTGGGAGGTTCACATAGTTACAACACAAACAACACAATGCCTTCCCTTTTCCAGCTTCCCTGGGATCATCTTCCCTGGAAAATATTTAGCAGTCCTCAATTATGAGGAAGACTGACAGCCAGCTGGCAGCCCACAACACATCTCAAGAAGGTTGCAGATATCCTTATTTCCCTTTCCTATGCTCACACCAACCTTTTTTTCCCTTCTTTTCCAGCAAAAAAAGGCTGACAACTCATTTTAAACTGTGAAGCTTATTGCACTCAGAGGGACCACAAACAACAAGAGGGCTGAAGGCGCAGGTGGAAACAAAATGCTGCGTTACCATTATGGAAATTAATTTTAAGAGTCAGAAAGCATATTATTCCTGGAAATTGCTTTTATTTAGCAATTATATGTTAACACCACGAGAAGGCAGCTGGCATCAAAAACAAACAGTTCCATTTAAAAATTGGGCGAGTGAATTAACTTGAAATTTGGGGGCACTCACACCTGAATGCACTCCATTACCTTGCATGCCTAAGAATCCTCAATCAAAGGCTTAGTCTATTCTCAGTTTGCTGAGGAGCAAAAGAAAGGGGATGAAAGGATAAGAGAAATGCTGTTTAGTTTTGAAGTTATTCATGTGTTTGTGCAAATCAAAGTTAAACCCTGACAACCAGCTGGTAGGGGGGGAAAAAAAAGAAAAGGAAGGAGTCAGTGACAATACTGAGATAATATTTTAATTATTTTAAGTATTTTTTTTTTTCTCTCCTGTAAAATGGCTTGTTCTTCCACAGGTACAACAGCACAGAAAATCTTTTAGCCCATTTCACATAGTGTATAAAAGACCAATTTTACAAATAAACCCAGAAGTTTAAACAGTTGCTAACACTGCTTGAAGGTAAACATCACTACTTCACCACGCGGGGCTCGCTGGGTGAGCCAGACCTTCCCTGTGGGTGTGCCACAAGAGTGAGCCTTCCAGAGCCTCTCCATCCTGTATTTCATCCCAGAGGAAAGTGACACTCCATGACACAGAGAAAAGGGACTTCCAGATGACTCCAAGACTGGTTTCCCCACAAGGAAAATATAAATGTGCCCCACAAAGAGAAAACCTTGACAACCACCAGCTTAGTCTGTGGTTTGGTTGTCCAAGCAATTTGTAGTTCTGTTCTGCTGCCATCAAATGAAAATTGATCAAAACAGAAAGAGAAGCTCTACCTTCACTGCATGTCAACACTGACTCTTCTTGCAAGGCTCAAGTGTCTGCTGCTTTCAATGGGACATAGTTTGCACAGGGCCTGCAGAACTACTGTGACCTCATCCTAGAAACTACCCCCTCTCCTCCCCCCACCCCCCAAAAATAAACAGCCTTGCCTTCTAAGTTTTTCCTTTTAACTCACAACACCAAGTGTGAAGACCTGTGAAGAGTGCTTACAAAAACCAGAATAATGAGAAAAATCCATAAAAACCATTTGCAACTCCAATTTATCTTTCTCTTGAAGAGATAAGCAAGCCTGAAGGTAGCTTTTTAATTCTCTTCCTTGTTTGTTTTCTTTCCAAGCTATATTTACATTTTTACCTGTAACTACACAGAGGAAAAAAAAAAAAAAAATCAGTGAGAGAAGCCAAGAACCTACAAGAGGCTGAAAACGGAGCAAACAAAGAGGGGGAGGAATCCTTGGCCAGAACACTGCACAATAGCTGGGCTGTCACACCTGTTTGGCTCAAACACCTCACAAACCTCTGTTCCTACCTGTTCCAATCAACAGCTCCTATCTGTCCACCCCACTCTGTGTGTAGCATTGCACATTAGCAACAATCTTGGGCCAGAGACCAAACTACCCATGACAGAGTGTTCCCTTCATGGAGAACAAACAAGAACAGCTCAGTATTTACATCTCAGCTTTAAGGAAGAGCAGGAGCCAGGCCAGTTTCTGTACCACAAAAAAAATGCATTTAAGTGCCTCTATCAGGTCTCATGATGGCCAGATAGCCTCCAACAGCTCTCTGACCTCAGGACATTGAGACTGTGAGCCAGGTGACCAGAAAAATGATGGGTTTGGAGAAGCTTGCTTTCACTTGTGAAGAACAAAAGCATGGTGAGCAATGCAATCAGCTACTGCAGCAGCACTAAAGGGAGAGTTACCACAGTTGGAACCAACAGTTCCTTTTTGGTGGAGTTAAAAAATAAGCTCCATTCAGAGACTGCTGCAGCTCCTCAATACAATGCACTCAGCTCCTCACTCAGATCAGAAGCTGAACCCTCAGATTCCTGGAGCTATTACAACACTGAATAATGTTTTGTTGGGAAGATCACAGCATTTCCACATCATCCTGGAGATCTGAACAAACTGAGGAGAATCTTTTTAGAGCATAAGCCAGGTCTGAAAGCAGGAACAGCCACAATCACATTTCTGATCAGTTCCTGGCACGTCTTTGCTTCAAGGTGGGTCTGTCCCTACTGGAACCGACCTGACAATGGCTCTTGCCTGTTCTGAGCCCCATTCCCACCCTCACAAACAAAACATAAATCCTCCTCCAATTACTCTGCCAGTACTGTGCTGTTACTGTACCCTGAGGCACAAAGTGGTCACACTTGAAAAAGATCTGTGATTAGAATGCAGTGTGATGCCAACTCTTTTGTACATCTTGGACCACAATTCAAAACAAGAACAACTCTTACTGCTCAGGCATCTATTTAGACTTCAGCACTCTACCACTAAGCTGCCAGGCAAGAGGGCAGTGTGGCAGCTCCAGCATGCACAGATATGAGAGAGATTGTTGGAGTTTTTTTTTTTTTTAAAGGTCTGACTAGAAAAATACTTTTAGCTGGAAGTTATGCAGTCAAAGTTCATTTTGAAGCATTTGAATAGGATCAATGGTTAAGAGGCAGGAGGGGGAGGGAGGAAATCCTTACAGAATACATTGCCAGCATCTCAAATGGTATACAAGAGACATCACAACACTGAAATCATCATACAAACTTTCAAAAGAAAGTTTGAGGGTGGTTCTCAAGTTTACTCACTCCAAACTGAACCAGCCTTACTTATCCAGAAACTGCTTTCTCCTGTTGAGTTACCAGAGCAGTGAAGGTGTGTGTTTACTAGGAGGCAGGAAGGAGGAACGGGCTTAGCAGCCAAATGGTTCATTATTTCATGAGAGCAGCATATGTGGTAATAATGTTTGAGAAAAATACTACTAAGAACCCTACTGCCTTCCCAGAAAATCCAGCTCTACAGGACTCACCCTAGATTTGAATACTGGCTCATGGCAAAGTACCTGGATTCATGCAAAGGAACTGTGGAACTTTGTTTCCCAGATAGTTTTCCTTCCTGCGGCGTTTGTGTTGTACAGAATTGCCAACAGTGGAAGAAACACTCACTTTTTCTTAACAGTCCTTCACTTCCAGTCCAGCCACTTGTTTTAAACAGTCCTTTCAGACACTTCCCTTGGATGCAAACCACCAGCCAGTCTTCTATTTCATGTAAGCCAAACACACCAGAGCCAGATGGTGTGCTCGTGTTTCCAGAGAGGACTCCTCTGACACTCTAGGCTCACTTTGCGCAGGGCAGAGCTGTATCTAGCCCTGAAGCAACAATTAAACTGCAGCAGTGAAAGAATCTGTGTGTTTGCAATCCATTTATGCTCAAATGGAGACTACACATGCAAGTCCTGACCAGCTCAGCAATACAACTGCCAGCCCAGATTTGTGAAGCTGCTGGACATGGAGCTCCAGACCTCAGGCCTCCAGCCCTAACACGTGGCTTGTGGCCTTAATTTACCAAGCAACGTACCCTGAAAGTGTGTTTTCAGACCATCTCTTCTGAGAAACAAAAGTGAATTATTTCACAGAGTCCAATAAGGAAGAGAGACTGCCTCTCACAGATGAGGTATATGCTACATAGAAAAAATGCTGCAGTATGCATATGGGACCTGAGGAACTTGTACTGAAGAGAAACAAGGAAGAGGCACCTTCATGTTTATGACAGAAACCACGACAAGGAATTGAAGGCCAAAGGCGTTTACTCCCCAGTCTGGTTGGGCTGCCACTCTTGATGAAGATTAGCCACAAGGTTGTCTTGTGGGAGTAAGGAATCAGAATATGGAATCACAAGAGGATCTCATTGAAAAGGCACTAGGAAGAAGCATATAGTTTCAGGTTAATGAGATTCATCCTATTTCCAATCGCAGAGATAAAAACTGTACAGTTAGTGATGTTTTTAGAGCAAATGCTGCAGGAAAAAAAAACCCAAACCAAAACACCAAACAAAAACCCAAACCTTAACAGCAAAAGCATAAAAAGAAAAGCTACTTTCAAATTATTGAAATGCTCTGCATTTACACAGCAAAATCATATTAAAAACAGCAGCAGACAAAGTACATCCCATCACCACTGGCAACTGGGACATGTAAAATGTTTATAAGGTTAACTATAAAACAATTTTACAACCAAAATATGAACAGGCCAATTCAAGTATGTGTGTGTATATATACATACACACACACAGAATATATTAAAATAATATTAATTATATATTTATACAAAGGGCATAACTATAGTTGGTTAAACAGAACTGAGCTTGAAGGATCAATTTCATCTGGAGATGTTGTAATTGTCTCCCAAATTCTAACATATTTTTTTTTTAAACTGGATAGATTGATACCTCAGATACCAAGAGT
>VWYK01062571.1:0-10143 GCA_013399775.1 Semnornis frantzii | reverse complement strand
TCTCAGTCTCTCCTCATAGGAAACAGATGAATAGATAATGTTACACTCTGATTATGCTATTTTGTCACTTTAAAAGCAAAGTTAGCCATTCAACAAAGCAATAGAAAAGCCTCAGAGACAGGAGATGACTGATAAGAAGGGTAAAAAAAGCATTTTGGGGAAGAACAAACAGAAAAAAGTCCAAATAACGAGGGCAATGTAATCAGAGCACAAAGGACAGTGACTATTTCCCACTGACAAATGGGAATGTAGGGATGGTGGTTTCTAGGGGAGATAAGAACTTCACATGCTTGCTGTTAGTATGCAATGGAGAGGAAATAAAAATCAGAATTGAAGTTGTCATCTACAGCACTGATGAGGTTCAAAACCTTATCAGCAAAAGGAAAACTCTAGAAAACCCTAAATAATTACTTATCCGAATGCTAGGGGGTGGGGGGGAATATGGAATTGTATGATCAGAATCTTCCTGCTGGTATTTGTAGCCACAGCCTTTATTTACAGGTATTCTGTGAATGCAATCATTTGTTATACTAAAATGAAAATGGCTTTCAAAGACAGAATTGCAGTCCGTGGAAAGGCCCAACATTTCTAAGGATAGAAGTATAAAGCTATGGCTTCTATTTGCCACCTCATTTTGGCACAGCTTTTAATTTGTCAGAATGTAAGTGACTTGTGGCTTCTATTCATCTCTTTCACAGACAGGACAGTTTCACAATCAGTTACTGCAGCCACTGGTTTTTAAAGCATTGGTTTCTCTGGATGGAAAAAAAAGCAACTCTTTGCCCAAGAGGGCTAATGGTAACCTGGGGTGCATCAAGAAATGTGGTCAGCTGGTCTAGGGAGGTTCTTCTCCCCTCTACTCTGCCCTGGTGAGACCACACCTGGAGTATTGTGTCCAGTGTTGGGCTCCCCAGTTGAAGAGGGACAGGCACCTGCTGGGAGAGTCCAACAGAAAGCCATAAGGATGATTAGGGAACTTGAGCATCTCCCCTATGAAGAGAGATTGAGAGACTTGGGGCCGTTTAGTCTAGAGAACAGAAGACTGAGAGAGGAGATCTCATCAATATCTATAAATATCTGAGGGGTTGGTGTCAAGTGGACAGGGCCAATCTCTTTTCAGTGGTGCACAGTAATTAGGCAATGAACAATGGATGCAAACTTGAGCATAGATGTTTTCACNGGAGACTTTCCAACCCCACCTGGATGTGTTCCCGTGCAGACTACCCTAAGTGATCCTGCTTTTGCCAGGGGGGTTGGACTCAATGATCTCTGGAGGTCCCTTCCAGCCTCTAACGTTCTGTGATTCTGTGTGTGATTCTATTTTGCAGCTGAAGGTCAGCCCAGTATAATTTTGTGCACTCATCTATGACAGCACTTGTTGATTTAAAAGCAATGAGAGGATTACTGAAAGAAATCCCTAGAATATTTTCCAGACAAGTCATTCTTTTGCCTGACCTCTAAAAGCTCTGCTGTTCAAAAATTTCTATGTCTTACAGAGGATAAATTAAGCAATTAGAGTAATTAACCAAGGAAGAGTAGTAGAATCTCCATTACAGTGGGTTAATGTATTCTCTTCTAAAAGACATATCCCAATCTGCTTTATGAACATGGGTAAGAGATGTCACTCAGGGAATTAGTTTTCTTTATCTTCCACAGAAAGTCTTCTCAAATCTGGTTAAATCAAAGGCTATCAGAACACAATAAGTGCTTCACTTTCTTTTTGCTACATTAATTGAAGTAAAAAAAAATACTTCTCTGCCTAGTCATGTCAGATTGAACCTAAATAATTACACCATCATTATCACTGTGGCACCTCTATTCATAACATGTCATCTCTTTCCTAGCCACTCTAACTCCTGTCTTGACAAAGTGCATTAATAAAATTTCCAATTGCTCAAAAAGCACTTCACAGGTCAATTCCCTTATGTATACATTTACCTTTTCTCCAGATAATTAAAATAGCATCCTGCAAGGAAATTACTTTTCTTACAAAGGGAAAAAAAAATCTATTAATTTTATTTTTGAAAGCTTATGGCAATATTAAAATGTTTCAGACAGAACCAGTCACAAAATCTGTTCCTTCTTCTGGAAGTAGCCAGCCATAAATGTTACTTGAGACCAAAAAAAAGGAACTGCTAAAGGATATCTTTGACAATGTGAAGGCTACTATCTTGGGGACAAAGGTTGGTAACCCCAGTCCTTTCCATCATTAGTGGTTGCATAACTAAAGATTTTGTAAGAGTAAAAAAAAAAAACCAAACCTGGTAATGCTGCCAAAAGTAAAGGGCAGGCTAAAATTGCAACAAGGCAGAGATGGGCAACTGTCTTCCAGGGAAATGTTTCAGCATCTTCTGTTATTATTGTCATTACAGTGAGTGACTAAGGATTCACAGACAGAGTGTGTTTGCAGGCAACGGAATAAATACATGCAGTGGGCTCCAGAGAGATGGCAGCAACAGAGAAATAGTAAGCAGGCAGCTGGGAATGTTGTGTATTTCACTCTGGAAGGGCGTCTGGCATGCTACTTGCTGCTGGCTGGCAGCCAGCTTTCTCGTTAGATTTGTTTGTTAAGGGGCAACAGCATAAATAAAGAGAATGTACTGTGCTTGTAGGGCTGGGTTTCACCTTTCTTCCCACTCCTAATGTTGTCAAAGGGACACGTTCTTTTGGCACGAGAGACTTTTCAACAGAGAGAATCATAGAATCACAGAAACATTCCTGTTGGAAAAGACTCTCAGGGTTACCAAGTCCAACCAATAACCCTACAAAGTTCACTCTAAACCATATCCCCAGGCAGCACCTCTTGCCTTTAGTATGGACCTTTGACTCCTCCACCTCCCAGGGCAGCCCATTCCAATGCCTAACCACTTCTTATGTGAAAACATTTTTCCTAATCTGTAGCCTAAACCTACCAGAAGCTGAAAAAGTCTGTGCTGGCAGGTCTATGCCACTCAGGAATCACCAAAAATTAGACACCAAAAGTCATTCCTGGGCCACTGGGAAACTACATTTAATCATAGAATACCTGTTTGGAAGGGACCTCAGGGATCATCCTGATCAACTTTTCTTTGAAAAAAAACATGATCAAAAGACCTGACAGCATCTATGTTGCAACCCCAACCAATGTAGAATCATTGAACTATAGAATGATCTGTGTTGGAAAGGACCTCCAAAGGTCATCTAGCCCAAGCCCATCTGCAGTCAGCAGGGACATCCTCAACTAGATCAGGTTGCCTAGAGCCCTGTTGAGCCTCACCTGGAATATCTCTAGGGATGGGGACTCAATCACCTCCCTGCACAACCTGTTTCAATGTTCTTCCACCCTTGTACACCAAATCCTAACCAGTGCCCATTCTGCCTCTTATCTACGTGTTACCACTGGGGTCTTCCCCCAGCTGGTGCCACAAGGGTAAAATCAAGCTTCCTGACCTTCCCAAATGCTTGCACAGTGGGAGACAGGCAAATGTTTCCTGCTGAGATGACTCCTTTCCCAGCAAACAGACTTGTCAGTGTAGTGTTACCATTTAAGCCCACTCTTCCCTGCACACACAAAGCCAAGCTCAGAGTAGGAGTAAGGCTGTCCACTCTTTCCTGCACACACACAAAGCCAGGCTCAGAGTAAAGCTCAGAGTAGGAGTAAGGCTGTCCACTCTTTCCTGCACACACACAAAGCCAGGCTCAGAGTAAAGCTCAGAGTAGGAGTAAGGCTGTCCACTCTTTCCTGCACACACACAAAGCCAGGCTCAGAGTAAAGCTCAGAGTAGGAGTAAGGCTGTCCACTCTTTCCTGCACACACACAAAGCCAGGCTCAGAGTAAAGCTCAGAGTAGGAGTAAGGCTGTCCACTCTTTCCTGCACACACACAAAGCCAGGCTCAGAGTAAAGCTCAGAGTAGGAGTAAGGCACTGTATCTTAATATTTTCTGTTGGCTGGTTTGAATCTTCTAGACAAGTGGCTTACACAGGATAATCTTGTAGCATCCTCTAGATGGTAAAGTACTCCTACGACCAGAATCACAGAACCTTAGAGGTTGGAAGGGACCTCCAGAGATCATCCAGTCCAACCTCCCTGTCAAGGCAGGATCACCTAAGGTAGTTCACACAGGAACACATCCAGGCAGGTTTTGAAAGTCTCCAGAGAAGGAGACCAGTAGCTATCTGTGCAGTAGCTGTCTAGATGCACTCATGTGTGAATGACATAGGCCATAGATGCACATCCAGTCATTCTGCTTCAGTGTTCTTCCATGGAAAGCTGGGTTTGGACAATACTTCAGCACACAAAACCAGAATTCCTTGCTTACAATACCTGGTCCAAGTGCAGAAATGGTCATAGCATCCATCCATACCAGTGAGGAAGAAAAGAGAGTGCTGAGGTAGAAGTATGATGTCCAAAAAGAAAACTTCCCAGTAGATTTTCTTCCCCAAGTTGTCATCTACAGTGCATGACAAGCATTGTGTGCTTCAGATATCCACTGTATTTCCCTCCTGAACTTACAGTTTTTCAGCTTCTAGTAGGAGTCCATAATGAGTTCTGTGCTCTTCTAAACTGTTTGAATCAGTTTTACACTCTTTCAAAGCTGCAGTGCCCTGAGCTTACTGGGCAATCAGAGGAAGAATCCTGATATTGGCTCTCTTGTATCTTTCTTGTATGGAAAGCAGATCACAACCTTCTCTCACTTGCAGCTGAAGCACAGCCTTGCTCCTGCACTCATTTTCACTTCCCCCAGACAAGTTAATATGCGTTAGTACTACCTGCTGCTGGATTCTGCTGTGGATGCTGACCTCAGAAGTCTCTGTCTGTGTAAGCTGAGGTCTCAGTGATTTTACCTCATTGACAGATTTAGAATCCCTGCTTCTTTCCACATCTTCTTCCAAGGAAGGAAGGAAGGAATTCAGAAGGAAGAAAATAATTCAGGAGGAAAGCATTCAGAAGGAAGAAAGGAATTCAGAAGGAAAGAATTCAGAAGGGAGGAATTCAAAAAGAAGAAATTTGGAAGGAATGAAGGAATTCAGAAGAAAAAAGGAATTCAGAAGGAAGATATTTGGAAAGAAGGAATTTAGAAGGAAGGAATTTGGAAGGAATTCAGAAGGAAGAAAGGAATCCAGAAGGAAAGAATTCAGAAGGAAGGAATTCAGAAAGAAGACATTTGGGAGGAATGAAGGAATTCAGAAGAAAAAAAGGAATTTAGAAAGAAAGAATTCAGAAGGAAGATATTTGGAAAGAAGGAATTCAGAAGGAAGAAAGGAATTCAGATGGAAAGAATTCAGAAGGAAGAAAGGAATTCAGAAGGAAATAATTCAGAAGGAAGGAATTCAGAAGGAAGAAAGGAATTCAGAAGGAAAGAATTCAGAAGGAAAGAATTCAGAAGGAAGAAAGGAATTCAGAAAATCCCAATTTAGGAAGGCTGGCTTAATTTTCAAGAAAAGTTCTGACGCTAATTCACAAGAGGAGCACAGGCACAGCGATTCAAGGTCAGATCGGCTGTGCAGTTAGGACAGTGCTGACAGCAGTCTGACAGCAACTGTGGACAAATTCATGGAACTAATTGGCTCACAGAGTCAAGACCAGAAGGGGCTAGAAAAAACCTTCAGTTTACTTCGTGTAGCAAAAGCCATTAGCTATGAAAGGAACCTGAAGTTTACAAAAGCTGGTAGCAACAGGACAGGAGCTATTACCCTGCAGTCAGCATGTGATACAGACAAGAGTGATAAAGTATCTAACATGCTATAGCAGTAAAGAAGCCAGCAGAGAGCAAACCTGTTTTTCAGTGATGAGCTAATAACCTTTAAATGCCTCTGGTCCCCTTGAATTGCCAATGGCTTTCCCCAAAAAACACTTCAGCCACAGTAAACACTGTGAAGAGATACGATACAGAACTTGAGAAGGACAGCACGTGTTGCAAAAGAGAAGAAAGTGGAAAAATCAGGGTCAGCCTGTGCTCAGATGCTACCAGCAGCTGTGCTTGACATCGATTTCTTAACAAAAAGTAGCTTAGTTTTTAAAACATGGAGAGTTCTAAGTGCACAATCTTCATTGACCTTGTGAGAACAGGACAATGAGAAGGAGCAGCGAAAGGAGGTAGCTCATTTGTGACATCCTCTCTATCCTCCTATGACAATTGTCATCCCAGTCAACTCATTAACTCCTTCTCCCTCAGCTTCTTGAATTCTCTTTGACAACCTCACCTTTCACCACAGAGCCCTTGGATTGCTCAAGCATATCAAAACTGCTTGAGGGAAGTTTTGTCCTTTTCTTTCACCTTGCCAACAGCACAAGCAGAAATGCGAAGTCTGAATGACCTCCTGTGTCATACCTTCAAAATAACTTGGGTCACTTGAGAGCTGGGAAGCTCTAGTCTTGTTGCAGTGAAGCTGTACTCACACTTGTATCTGCTTACTTCAGTGCCTGTATAACCTCCTTACATCCAACATCACAACAAAAGCCTCAAGGAGAACAGAAACTTTTTTTGACATAGAAGGCCACAAAGAGCCAGAGAATTTGATGGAGTTTTACAGAGATATGTTCTCAGTGCCCTGCAATAATTTGACCTCTGACAGCATAACTTGCTTCTAGGAAATTATTCTTTCAACAGGATTTTGTTCTGGAAGAAAAGACATGGGAGTCCTGGTGTGCAACAGGATGACCATGAGCCAGAAATGTGTCCTTGTGGCCAAGAAGGTCAATGGCATCCTGGGCTGTGGTTAGTAGGTTCAGAGGGGTTCTCTTCCCCATGTGCCCTGATGACACCACATCTGGAATATCCTATCCAGTTCAAGAAGCACAGGGAGCTGTTTCAGTCCAGTGCAGAGCCACAAAGATGGGAATGATTCTGAAACCAAGGGGTCCCTGGCTGCCTCAGAAACCCAGCAGAAATGACAGGGCCTGAGACCTAAATGTGAAACCTTAATGCAGTCACTTTTCATAGAAATGGGTTACAAAGCATGACAAATTTCAGAACCTTTCAAATCTCCTCCTGTGGTAATTCACTCAGCTGTGATTTGAATGGAAGAGTTCATCCTGTTCCACCACCACCCAGGCTGCAGACAAATGCTTCAAGGGGGGAAAACCCCTTCAGAGTAAATCAGGTAACAGTAGCAGCTACATCTTGGGAAGAGTAAATCAGGTAACAGCAGCAGCTACATCTTGGGAATGTTCTTTTTTAATCAGCTCTGTTCTGCCTACACTACTTTTGAAATAACTGCAGTTGACTCTGTGAGGGCTTCAGGAGCATCCACAGCAAATCAAGGTTAGGAAAATAAAAACACCAACTTAAGTACATTGACAGAGGTGAGAAAAACAGAGAAGCAAGCAAGCAAGCAAACAAACAAACACATTTTGAGGTGTTTAAAAGGAGACTGGATGGGGCACTTAGTACCATGGTTTAGTTAATTATAAAGTGTTAGGTGATAGATTGGACTCAATGATCTCAAAGATCTTTTCCAACCTGTTTAACTCTGTGATTCTGTGATTCTAATATTGCTTGTGGTAGTCATAAGGCATGGCCAGGCTCATCTCAGAACCACCAGGGTGAACAAGAAGGTTCCCATGATTGGGGTGCTAAGGAAACTGACATCCCAAACAGCATAGCATAGCATTAGCCAAGAGACAAAGCCAAACAACTTCCCCTTGACACTGGTTGGGGGGCAAAGTGTGCTCTTTCCTTTCTCAGGATGAAAGCAAAGCAAAGTCAGTTTACTGACTGTGAATAGGAGCAAGAGATGCCAGGCTCCAGTCCTATGATCATAAATGTCACTAGAGCCCCTGCAGCCACCCTTTTTTAGCAGGTCTTGAGAGTCCCTCTGAAGCTGTCCCTCTGTCAGGCTGCTGTGTCTGTAGTGGCCTGGCCACTCTGTGTAGCTGGCACCCAACCCTGTGCAATTCCTTTTTCTACCCCATGACCACTTTCACAAACTGCTATGCCCTGACTGCCTTAATCACACACTTCAGTTGTTATGGAATTAACTCCATTCTTCATTCCCCTCAATCCAGTCCAGCTACTTCCCAACACAAGAATCAGTTTACTTTTTTGGAAACAATTCTGGCATTTTAGACTCTCTGCTAGTTAAGTGCTCAGAGTTTAACTCTGGGGCTGGTAAATCCTCTCTAAACAAGAAGGCAACATCATAGACAAAACCATGAACCTTAAGAAGAAAAAAAAGAGATCATTTGTTTTAAATAAATTGTGAGCCTGCCCTATAAAATCTAGCAGAGGAATCTGACAGAATCAGCATCACCATTCATATTTTTCCCTCCAGCCATGAAATTTCTCTAATTACTAATTGAAGTGTACTATAAATCTTAAGTCCCAATTATTCTTATCCCTGCACTGGCTCACACAAGGTGAGCAAGTTCATGTATGAATTGTTCAGTGTTTGTATTACATAAAGCAGGAGGAGAGTGAGGATTACACTTGTGACAGTTACTAAAACACCTTTATTACAATCCTTATCCTGATACCAGTGTCCAGGCCAGCTAGCCTGGTGGCACTGAATGGATAGACTCAGTTTGGTTGGAAGAGACTTTCCAGATCCTCAAGCCCATCTGTTAATTCAGCACTGCCAAGTCCATCACTAAACCATGTCCCTGAGGAGCACATCTATACATCTTTTAAATAAGTCCAGTGATACTGACTTTACCAGTTCCCTGTTCCAGGGCTTAACAATCCATGGCATGAAGAAATTTTTCTTAATGTCCAACCCAAACCTTCCCTGTCACAACTTGAGGCTGCTTCCTCTTGTGCTATCTCTCACTACTTGAGAGAAGAGATGGATCCCCACCTCTCTGCCAATCCCCTTTCAGGTAGTTGTAGAGAGCAGAAGGTCTGCCCTGAACCTCATTTTCTCCAGGCTGAACAATCCCAGTTTCCTCAGCTGCTCCTGTGGGACTTGTTCTCTAGACCCTTCATCACCTTCATTGTCTTTCTTTGGACGCAATCCAGCACCTCAATGTCTTTCTGTAGTGAGAGGATAAGAGGAGCAACACACCTTTGAGCTGCCTTCCAGTGCCTGAAGGGAGCCTACAGAAAAGCTGGAAAGGGACTTTTCATAAGGGTGCCTAGCAACAGGGCAAGGGGGAATGATTTGAATCTGCAGGAGAGTAGGATTAGACTACATCTTAGGAAGAAATTCTTCAGCATGAGGGTGGTGAGACTCTGGAATAGGTTGCCCAGAATGGTTGGGGATCCCTCCTCCCTGGAGGTGTTTAAGGCCACACTGGAGGAGACCTTAAGCAATCAAGTCTAGTTAAGAGGTACCCCTGCCCATGACAAAGGGGTTGGAGTAGATGACCCAACCTAAGCCATGCTGTGGTGATTCTATGATAGAAACCAAAATCAATAACTTGTGTTGTAGAGACATAGAAACTAGTGAACAAAACCCTAAACATATTGCATCAGTACTGACAAGACTGCAAATCTTGCCAGGACTTGCAAAGACTACCAGTACTGCTCTGCACTCTTCTTTGTAGGAACTAAATACTTTCATTATGCCTTCAATAATGCTTTAGTCAAATTTCACTAGGGCAGGGTGAAATTATTTTTGTTGTTCTCTCCTTGTTTGCAGGTACAGCACAGAAAATGTCCTCAGAATTGGCCTTAATTGTCAAGCTCATGGTCAGCAGATCTGCTGGGAACTGGAAGGCAGTCTAAATACAAGGAGGTCAGAAATGATTATCATTTAAAATGACAACTCTTGTTTAAAAAAGAAAAAGAGAGGAGGAAGAAAGAAAAACAAAAAACCATGCAGGCTAGACCCCTATGATTTTCAGATAATCACTTACTGTTGTAAGTTAAAGTTTTCCACCTTATGAAAGCTGAGCTTTGCCCTAAAAGGCAAAAATTCCCAATTATTTTAAACTGAGCTGACAAGGCTGTTCATGACCTTGCCTTCTGCAGCATTTATTCTGTCTTATGAGGTTCATTTAAGATGTAACAACAAATGCTGATGTGTGCCAGCTTTGCAGCCATAACTGAGACTGAGTTTCTGATGTTCTGCAGCTCTAGTATAGAATCAGAAGCCAAAAAAAACAAAACCAAAAAGATCCTTCAAACAGTATTAATAAACAATAAAGATGAATCCTTCTTAAAAGCAAATAGGCAAGCTGTGTGATTTATTCTTGGTGTCCCTACTCTGGCATGGGGGTTGGA
>VWYK01062556.1:16401-37079 GCA_013399775.1 Semnornis frantzii | reverse complement strand
ATGGCAGGGTGTTGGAACTAGATGATCCTTGAGGTCCCTTCCAACCTTACTATTCTATGATTCTATGATTAATTGTGAAATTGTTATTATGACAACCTAAATTTCAGCTACATAAATGTGCTTTCTCCATTAAAACATTTCTGCGTGAAAATACAACCGAAAGATCATAAGGAAGGTTTTGCTGTACCAGATCTACACACAGATGTGCTTTCTGTATGAATTATCTCTGTGCTTAGTCACGCTAGGTAGCACTACAAAGAAGAGATATAGGAAAAAGAGGTTAAATTAATTTTTCAAGGACTTGCAGTGAATCAAATGCTTCAGGAAGACAGCAGTGATGTAGCAGCTTCAGTGCCATTTTCTAAGAGGGTGCCAGCATCTGGGCTGATGAAATTAAAGAAGGATCCCCCAGTATTTGACACACCAGTATTCTTTCCTCACAGTGCTTTCCCTTAGCCAGATCTTTCATATGTTTCCCTCTTGCTCATGTTTCTTCTTTCTCCTTCCTTCTCTCCTCTTCATCACTGATTGAAGTGTCTCTGTTTTACCATTCATTGTTCACTCCTGGGGCAGGGATGCAGGAGAGAGGAAGAGATGTATTCTGTTCCTGGTAAAAGTTTATCCCTAGTGAGACTATGTCTCCAGTACTAAACCCCTGTTCACAGAACCTTGTAGCACTATATGCAAACATAGGGAAATAACACACTTGATCTGCATTTGCACAGGCACTTTATGCCCTCATAACCACACTAATTTTTTGTATGAAGTAGGGGCTGTGTTATGTGAGTTAAAATCAGAACCACAGTAATTTGTTTATTTAGTCTTCTTAAAATAACCTGTGTCAGCTTTCATATGCATTCATGACACTTCTCTTACATTGCCAACCATCAGTAAAGTTAGTGATTGTCATTAGCAAAAGAATCAAACACTGACTGACAGTAAAAGCCAGTAAAATATTCACTTGTCAGTAAAGATGGCAAGATAATTTAGAACTTTTCATTGCTTTGGCATAAGTTTCTGGACTATTTGAGTACATCTAATATCAAACGGCTTTACTTAGCATAGTTGAAATGATGGGTTCTATAAAAGTTGACACATTATGACCATAAACAGAAGTAGTAAGAATCTCAAATGTTCTTGAAAAATGCACTCCAAATTGCATGAGTTAAGTAAAAGTTAAAAATCTAGGTAAGTATGGAAAGACAGAATGCAACAGGGTGACGTGTCAACATAAGCTGCCTGGAAAATGTCATTGTTTAAATTTAGTTAACATTTTGAGGAGTACATTTTCCCCTTCCCCACTAAGCTTCATTTTCAAAATCTACAATTTAGGAACCCCTGTCCTAAATCCTGTGAGAATGTAACATTCTCTATCATTAAAGCATGGGTTGCACAGTCTTAAACACTGTGGTAATTGCTTCTACATCAGCACTAGTATTCCTTGTGACCATCACACGAGTTAACAAGGCAAAGTTCATTTTCAGCACCACTGCTTGAGTCATTATCACAGCCCTCCTAGTAAGTGAGGTGCTTCACAGGGGACCTGTAAAACAGCTGCCCTCTGGGTGTCTTGTTCTGGCGTCCTTTCCCATCTGTTTTACCTGTCTCCTCTTCTGAATAATTTATTTCACCATCTCCCTAAGTAGAGCACCTGGCCTAGGGCTAACTCTTTCACCTAAATTATTCAGAGCTGAAAACTCTTTGGTTTATACTCAGATAATGTAATGACTCAACAGGACAAAACCCTTAACTCTGGAGCAACTGCGAACATTTCCAGGCTCTGTAATCTGTTAGCAGTTTAAAAGGTTGGCTGTGTAAACTATGTACAAAAGTACCACAGAAATCCTTCGTCCTCAAACATCTCCTCTGAAGGCTCTTTCAGCAGTAAAAACTATCCAAAGCAGAGTTGTTTTAACTTGCTGCCTCTCACTCCCTTGGGAAGACACAGGATGCCTTGGTGTGTGTGCACTGCAGCTGGCTTGTTCCTAGTCTTTATTCAAGTTCGCGTTAAAGCCACTGAGAACTGACTGTGAGGCTGGACTTGGTGCACATCTGTTCTCTTCACAAGCAGTTTTTTGTCCAGAGATACCAAAAGCCATCCCTGTGCAGAGCTCACATCCATGCTCCGTAGTCCACTACCTTTACCTCACGAACTCTACAATTACGAGAAGTCTTCCCTGCCTCTGCTCACGACAGGATAGAGAACTGCCATCAGAAAGGGGCTGTACAGGGTCTCTGCATTAGATACCTCAGAGCAGGCAACTTGCTATCAGACTGAAAACCCAGAACTAATTTTGGGTGCAAGTTTGACTATTTGGCTGTATTGGTTGGATGTGAGACAAAGTTTTGTGCTTTTTTGAGCACTTGTTCTATTTGTTTTCCCACAAAGGCATCTTTGGGTTTACACTTTCAATTAAGTTAAAAAAGGCTATCATCGGCATAATTTCTTTTAAAAGCTTCTGAAGTTGTGTGGCAGCCAATCTACAGAAGAGGAAGATTTCATGTCTTGAAAGATACTAGCTTCAGCAAGTGTATTTATCATAGAATCAGAATGGTAAGGTTGGAAGGGACCTCAAGGATCATCCAGTTCCAACTCCCTGCCATAGGCAGGGACCCCTCCCACTAGCACAGGTCACTCAAGGCCTCCTCCAACTTGGCTTTGAACCCCTCCAGGCAGGGAGCAGCCACAACCTCCCTGGGCAACCTGTGCCAGTGTCTCACCACCCTCACTGCAAACAACTTCTTCCTAGTACCCAGTTTCAATCTCTCCTCTGCCAGTTTAAACCCATTGCCCCTTGTCCTGTCATTACAAGACCTTGCCAATAGTCCCTCTCCAGCCTTCCTGTAGCCCCCTTCAGATACTGGAAGGCTACTCTAAGGTCTCCTGGAAGCCTTCTCTTCTCCAGGCTGCAGAGTCCCAACTCTTGTAACCTGTCTTCATAGCAGAGCTGCTGCAGTCCTCTGAGCATCTTTGTGGCCTCCTCTGGACCCACTCCAACAGTTCCACGTCCTTCCTGTGCTGGGGGCTCCAGAACTGCACTCAGTATTCCAGTACTTTTATCCCTGAAAGAAGTATTACTTCACACTATTGAGGGGATAATGTGAGATTCCAGATCAAGGGGTATCTAAGGCCTTCCCCACATAGTGGGAAAGATAAATTGTCCTTGGCAAGTAAAAGAATTAACAGAGTATTCATAAAAATGGAGGAACAGTTTTTTGGGAGGATGTTTCCAAATGGTGTTACAACAAAAAATGAAAAGCTGGTTGGTGCAATCTTTGTCTGAGTTACTCTGGATTTACTTCCGTGTCACGAGGACAGGCATGGAAAAAAATAAAGCATTACTAAAATCAAGTAGTTTTGAAAAAATCAGTGTCTTGTCACTTCTGTTGACAGAGAAATGCAAATATTCTCCACATTCATTTACTCAAATCAGCACAGTGCCATTGATAGAACAGAAAATAAATACAGTCATCTTCATCATATCATACCTAGACAAAGCTAACATTATTTTGATTTAGATTTTGTCTGCATAAGTACCAAAGGATCTGGTACATTTTACAGTATCTAGCCTTGTGCCCTGACTGTAGGGATAGCCATAATGCCTATATCACTGTAGCTCTTATAGGCACTATATGAACTGTTTCATTTGCCTCTGAGTAGTTTATCAAGTATCAGGTATATGCTTTTGCCTCAGCTTTGGGAAATCAGGGTCATGGATTTCAAATGAAGTGCTTTGTACTCTCCAAGGGTAGTGAGAAAACACAATAGTACAGACAAAATCTAATCAAAGTATTTTGGCTTTCTGCCTCCTTTTTATTTCACAATGGGGAAAAAAAATCAAGGTGCGACTTGAATGCCTGCAGGACTTCCCTTCCTGTGTGTGCTGTCTCTCACCAGAAATGTGAGACTGACAGAATGATAAAATGTGATGCCAGGTCCTCTTGCTCATTCAAAGACCCTCCCTCAGGTATCAGGTGCCTTGCCTGAGCTTTGAGGTCAACCAGACACCTCCCCTGAGACTTACCTGGGCTGAAGGATACATCTACCTGAAAATCTGCTCAGGTAGAGCAGCTGTTATCTGAGCTAGGATCAAAGTGCCCCTCTGCACTCCAGAAAAAAAACCATCTTCCAAGCTGGTCTTCTTTCTCCATGATTCAAATGAATGTTGAATGAGTCTCTGGGGACAACAGTTGCTGTGCTGAGGAGCTAGTTGTCAGAAATACTTTATCATGAAAGTTCTGTTCCTTTCAAGGCCTTTTATTATTAATAGTCATTGCTGCAGGGGAGCATTAAACACAGACCCTATTTACTGTACAAATTGATGTATTATAAGCCACAAAAGCCATCCTGGTGCTTTGCTGCTTTACCTCACTTTTCAGCCTGCTAACTCTAGGGAATCCTTTAACCTTTCTGTAGCTAGAAGACAGAAAGTGAATTTTGGTTTAGTTTTGCCAGTTGGACTTCTCACACCATCTAATTTTTGAGGGTCATTGTCTCATGGAGTGAATGATGTATGTGTAAATATCTGTACAGTAGGAAAGGTGAGACATTATGCTCCATAGTGACACTGAGTTAGTCTACACAGAATTCAAAAGTTTTTGTCCCTCTGGGAACAAGACACAGGATGTGTCCTACAGTAGCTCCTGGTTTCGCACATGATTTCCAGTAGCTCCTACAGCTTTCTGCTGCCTGCTGAGGGCATTGCACTTTATGTGAAGCCTAAGTGTGTTTTCTGGAAGTAACAGCCTGATTTCTTCAGCAATAATGTGAGAGAAGTGAAGTAGCTGTTTTGTGACAGAAGAAAACATGGCATGATGAATTCCAGTCGTAAGATGAACTCAGTCCTGCTCCAGCCCATCATAGCTGTGGTACCATAGGCAAATGAGACTTTACAAAGTCAGTTATCAGTGTAGTATTGGATTGTAGCAGACTGTCAGTGCCAGTAGAAACAAACTCCAACAATATGGCAACAGCCCAGGGCAAGGGATAATCAAAACCCAGTTGATTAAAAAAAAGGTAATCTGTTGCACTTGGTAGCAGATAGGCTCTTGGCTTTGTACTTCTTACCCTCTGTACTTTGGCATTAATGTGAAAATACCTCTCACACTTCCTGACAAAGTCTTAAAATCATGCTGAGGAGAGACAGCACTCTTCTGCAATCAGGCACATGGTCTTCTGCCAGCAGCCAGACACACTGCAAGGGGTAGAGTGGTGGATGGGTCACAAAGTCACAACTCATCAGCCATGACCCTGCAAGGGGCACCTGAGCAAGCTGCAACTCAACAAGTCACAAAGCATCAATTCAGCAAGTCATGCTGTCACTACACCAGTCATGAGGCACACAGAGATGACACAGTAGGTCTGGATGTGATGAGTCGAAAAGTCACAAAGAACCTTCTCAGCAAGGCGTGAAATCAGCATGTAACAAGAGTGACACAGCAAGTTTAAAGCAACTGAATGCAGTTCTAGATACCAGTTTGACTGCAATGCAACTATGCTGAAGAGAGAGCACCATATGCATTGAGTGGCCTCTGTGACATACGTCAAAGTGTTCACAGAGCAGTTCCCAACAGGAAGAGTGTATCTTTAAACTCACAGTTACCACAAATTGATAGCGTCAGAGGAGACATGGGAAATCAGAGGGATGTGACTGTTCCCTTGCTGCCACACTCTCTGAAGTGGTGTCCTCAGAACAGGTTTGAGCACAAGCCTGTAGTGGATGGGCAAACCACTGAGCAGCTGCTATGTGCAGAGAGGGTGTTGTTCTCTGAGGCTGTTGATCTGGTCTCTCTCATGAATATTGTATTCAGTCTAAGATGCCAGACAGCAAGGGGTTAGAATTGTCTGCTTTTTAAAATACAGAACACGTACTAATCAGTTCAGAAGTAGTTTTCCCAACCCACAGTATGGTAAATATTGGTGCTTGGTGCATTTAAAGGATGCAAAAAAAAGTTACACCACTGAAGTACAGAGCATAGCTATGACTTTTTTCAGTTAAGGATTTTCTGACATTCAAAAATGCTAAGTGGTCTTCTGACTGAAGTCCTTAATAGCAACTGAAACGGTTGCAAGCTTGAGCGCTGCATTAGATGGAGAGCATACTGGGTCTCTTCTTGTTACAATAATAAAAAACCCAAACCAACCTGTAATTTTGTAACTAGACTTGGATAATCTTCTGATAGGACCACACACCAGATTAAATTATTTAGATTTGTTGTGAGAATATTTGAAATGTGTTCCTTTCCTATTCTCTGTCCAACCTTTGTTGTAGAAGTGGACTCATGTTGTGCCAGTTCAGATTAATATTATAACATGAAAGGGCTAGGTTTGTATCATTTTCCATGCTTCTTACATTCATTGATGTGGGAATAGAGTTATATTCTACCTGAGCCACTTTTTGGTTTATGGCCAGGATTAATAGAACACAAATACTTCACAGTCCTAGGTGGATATAACACCTGCCCGTTGGCATTGAATAGCATGAGTGCCAGAGAATCTAAACCTTTCTTTCGGGTTGTGAAGTAATCTTCAGATTACTTTAGAAGATCGTGGTATGTTCTCTGTACTGACATCTCTTTTTTTTTAACAGGACATAGCCCATGAGTTCTTGCCTAGCTGAAAATTCCACTGAGAATATTATGCTCCACTCCAATATATATTCACTCAGTATATTTCTAGGCTCATAGAATCATAGAATAAGGTTGGAAGGAACCTCAAGGATCATCTAGTTCCAACCCTCTGCCATAGGCAGGGACACCTCCCACTAGTACAGGTCACTCAAGGCCTCCTCCAACCTGCCCTGGAACCCCTCCAGGGAGGGAGCAGCCACAACCTCCCTGGGCAACCTGTGCCAGTGTCTCATCATCCTCACTGCAAACAACTTCCTCCTAACATCCAGCCTAAATCTCCCCTCTGTCAGTTCAAACTCATTGCTCCTCATCCTGACATTGCAAGACCTTGTCAATAGTCCCTCCGCAGCCTTCCTGTAGCCCCCTTCAGATACTGGAAGGCTACTCTAAGGTCTCCTGGAAGCCTTCTCTTCTCCCGGCTGCAGAGCCCAACTCTTGTAGCCTGTCCTCATAGCAGAGCTGCTGCGGTCTTCTGAGCATCTTTGTGGCCTCCTCAGGACCCGCTCCAACAGTTCCATGTCCTTCCTGTGCTGGGGTCACTGAATGTAGATTTTGTTATGAAATTTGACTATGCCATTAATGAACCTACTTGGTGTTTCCTTTTAGATACAGCTGCTCCTTGAGCACACCACCTTATTACCACAAAGTAATGCTCCATTCCACAGCCATAATTTGCAATATTCCCATAGTTTTCAGATAGGTGATACTATTTATAAAATTAGTTATTACAGAATTTCTTCTTTTTCACATGCTATCTTTTAAATCAACTTCTTTGCCAGTGCTATTACTGTACAGTTTATTCATTAAAACCAAGACTATTGTTTTATGTATTTTAGGTGTAACTCGAACTCAGAAAACGTCTGTTTACATTTATACAAGCCCTTGGAAAGTGTTTCAAAATAATGTAACAGGAAAACAGTTGATACAGTGGTTAGATAACATCAAAGAGTGGGTTGGGAACACAACCCATGATCCTTGTGAAAACTGATTCCTGGAGAACTGGCCAAGAGAGTTCTAAGTGCAGTTCTTCCTTTTTACTGAAATATAGTGTTTGTTCTCATTCTTCAGGTAGAACCTGGCAAGTCTGTATTTGCATTTGTTGATCTTTCCCAACATAAATCTCTTCATTGTAGTCATATCAACAATATGTTTTCTTTAGTAATAAAATTTCTCACAATGTATGCTCTTTTAGACTCTGCATGCAGCATTTATCAGGTTATTGAGGCTAGAGTTACAGGACATTTCAGTATAATATGGCAAAGGACAATGAAACTTTGCGCAGGTGCGAGATCTCTCTGATCTTCTTTTGTCATCTACTAAAGAGAATGTGAAGATTATTGGAATATGTCCTAATAAGCATGTTGATACATCATTAGCCAGGAGATCAACTAACAGACCTAATCTATGATTTTGTGGGAATTATGCCTGGATACACAGCCACTCCTCTCCTCTGATGGATAATCTAATTTATTTGACAAACCGTCAGCAAAGTTTGGGACACTACTCTTCATAAACATGACTTCTGATTTCATAAGACTTTAGAAAAGTTTATAGAGGAAGGATTCAATGTGAGTTTCCCATTTTATAGAGGAAGGATTCAATGCGGGTTCCCCATTTTTTGGGGAAAAAAATCTTAAAAGTTCACTGCAAAGTTATATGTTGGTCTGTTTTTCACTGTACGCTTTTATAGCATGATAATTATTTTGCAAAAGCATGTGTGGGGAAATCACCTCTTGCCCAGACCCACTTAAGCCTGAACTAATTGCCAGGGGTGTGCCTTTCAAGTGTTATTTTGGAGAATGATGGAAAACCATCATTATCTTTTGGATACATTTTGTTCCTAAATTCCATTGTAAATGTATGTAAGTACAGACAAGACCTTACTCAAAAAATGAGCACTTACCTAAATGAATTACATGCAACAAAATGGCTGGGGAGGGATTATTTACAAGGTCTTGTAATGACAGGACAAGGGGTAATGGGTTTGAACTGGCAGAGGAGAGATTGAAACTGGACGTTAGGAGGAAGTTCTTTACAGTGAGGGTGTTGAGACACTGGCACAGGTTGCCCAGGGAGGTTGTGGCTGCTCCCTCCCTGGAGGTGTTCAAGGCCAGGTTGGAGGAGGCCTTGAGTGACCTGTACTAGTGGGAGATGTCCCTGCCTATGGCAGGGGGTTGGAACTAGATGATCCTTGAGGTTCCTTCCAACCTTACCATTCTATGATACACAAATCATCCAGAGGTAAAAATTCTGACATTAAACTGTCCTTTGAAGCAACAGTATCCATATTCCAATTCACCAAATGATTCTATGATTCTATGAACTGAAATATAGTAACCAAGGAACACTAAGGTGATACTTACCAACATGTCATAACCTGAGACTGTGTCTAAACCAAGCAATGTCAGCCAAACCTTTAAAGTTTACTATTCTCATCACCACTTGGGATGATATCAGCTGGGAGGCATTCGAATAGATGAACCTTTATTGAGGATCTCACAGATTTAGCCTGACGCCATTACATATGAGAAATTGATTTGAGTTTGCTTCATAACTCAGCTGGATTGCAAATCAAAAACATCAATAATTCCAATTTGAGTTACTCAGTGAAGAATCAAAATTCACCTCCAGACATGAGCAGGAAGAGCTTCTGTCAAAATATTGGCCAGCGTGCTTTGAGGATTTAGAATCTCTCACACAAATAATGTCAACTCATCAGGCTATGTGTGAAGAGGTACCTTTCCAAGACCAAATATGGAAGTATCACCAAAAAGTAATTCCTCATATTTTGATAGTGCACACAATGCAGGTGACAATACAAGATAACACACAGGTCATGAAGATCTTGCCATTGAAGATGATGATAACCAAATTACGAAGGAGACAAATGCAACATGTACTACTTCAGAAGTAACCAATAAATATCAAAGGCAGCACACTGAAAAGCTGGTTGTGCACCCAGGAACACAATAACAAGTATTTATTTCAAATAATCTGTTTAATTATTTACTCCCTAATCTTGACATAAAGTGTCTGTCTGTGCACATTTCATAAAATATGCAGAACGAACCAATGGTCTGAAAAAGTATTTTAAAAATACTCCTCCACTTCTGCTTTTGGAAAATTAAATATGAAACTTGGAATGTGAAACAAACAAATAAGACAATTCAGAAAAGATTAAAAGCAATTGTTCTGTTACCTTGGCAACACGATCTAGCTGCAGCCAATCGCCAAAGTTGATGTATTGTTTTGACACACATGCACATATTTCTAACATAAATAGCAACAGAGACTTAATAACAATAGGTTTTAAAACGAGCAACTGATGTCATTTTAAATGTGTCAATCAAAAAGAACCTATGAAAGTGTTTCTTCTATCAAACTGACATTAAGTATATGCTGGAATGGCTTTATAAGAGATAGCAGACTTCTGACAGGTCATACAGGAGAAGCAAGATCTGTAATTACATTCTTGCTTCTTGGATTGTGTCCTTTACAATGTCTAACAAACTTTGAGAAGAAAATAAAACTTGAAGGCCGTGATGTATCATTCATTTCTCTAAACAGGCAAGAAAAATTATGCAGCGTATCTGAGAATGGAGATGAAATATCAGACTGAAAGAATCTGCCTAGCCCTCAAAATAGATGCACTTAACCGTCTGAGGTTTTATTTTATGATCGACTGGTGCCAGTTAAGTTCCGCAGTATGCGTTCTTGAAGAGACTAAAAAGTAACAATAGAAGAAATGCAGAGGAAGATTGCTAATGGGATACAGAGTCTTTCACTTCCTAGTCACTGATTTGAATCTGGCCTGTGTTAGCAGAAACAGAATAACATTTTTTTACAGATGTCAGACTATATGGAAGGAGTTTATCAGCCATCTTACTCTGGGACATGAGGAGTGGTTGCCCAAAAGCAGCCCTTAAACCCAGAATTCTTCTTGACAGCCTCAAAGCAAACTGGCATCTTGCCCCTTTCCCAATCAGCATTGTCCCAGCCAATTCTTACGAGTGTTCATCCAGTCAAATATCATACTACCACACACTGTCCTTTCAATCAACAATGGGATTAGAGCACTTCAGTTCTAATTAAGCAACTTCTTCAAATGCCATTAATAAGTGAAATATTTTTTAGTACTTTTGTACATTTCTTCATGGGATCAACGCCTTTTAGGAAAGCTAAGGTTGCACCAACCTTCCTCCACTTCCAAAATCCCACCTTTAACAACAGCAAAAAACCCCATCCTTTTTGACAGCACAGGCAAATGATATACACATTCATAAAACTCTAGAGATACAGAGACAAGTACCTTATTTTGTCATTGAGCAGGATTAAGTTACCCACTCTGGCACATTATCTTTTTTTTTCCCTTTGTCCAGATTTATATGACTCTCATCATAGCAAATTCTCGGAGTGAGGAATTCCCAACTGGAACATATTGAAAATATAAAGGAGATAATCCACTATAAACAGCACTGCGGAGAAACAAGTGAACATGTAGGGTACAGTAGGCTTCCTTGTCTGACTGTGAGCGGTGTACTTTTGTCTAACAGCTGTTATCTTTCCCTAAGAATCACTGATTTTTACTAGGAATTTGAATCAACATTTTGATTGATTTCATTTTCAGGAGGTAAGAACAGTGATGGAGAGGACTAGGGATAAGGACAACAAAGAACTGAAGAACTGTACTAGTGGGAGGTGTCCCTGCCTATGGCAGGGGGTTGGAACTAGATGATCCTCGACGTCCCTTCCTACCTTACTATTCTATGATTCTATGATTCTATAAGTGAAGAAGTTTGCAGCTATGCCATCGGGCTTGGTGAAAATATGCTGAAGATTAACTGTTGCAGCACCATTGAACCTGCTTGTTAATGGAGGCAGGAAACTGACAGGTTCCTTGTGTATCATAGAATCATTACAGTTGGAAAAAGACCTCTAAGATCAAGTCCAACTACCAACCCAACACTACCATGACCACTAAACCATGTCCTGAAGTGCCGTGTCTACATGTTTTTTGAACACCTGCAGGGATGGTGACCCAGCACTTCCCTGGGCAGCTTGTTCTGATACACTTTCAATTTTCCCTAATATCGAATTTAAACCTCCCCTGGCACAACCTGAGGCCATTTCCTCTTGTCCTGTTGTTGACTATTTGAGAGAAGAGATCAACATCCACCTCACTACAACCTCCTTTCAGGTACTTATTGAGAGCAATAAGGACTCCTCTCAGTCTTCTTTTCATCAGACTAAACAATCCCAACTCCCTCAGCCTCCTATGGACTGATATTGCAATTAACATGTTACGATGTTCTCTCTCTTGTTCTCTGTCCACTCTGAATAATTCCAAGTATTTGATTTCTTTTTCTGACTAAAAGGTTTTAAGTTGCCAGCCTTCTGGTAGAATTTCCCTACCCAAACCACTGCTCAAGTGAAATACTGACAGCCACAGTCACTGCTGAAGTGAGACACTGATAGCCAGGCAAGACTTGACAGCAAATTAAAGTTACACAAATGTAGTCCTTAAAGCGGGTGTTTATCCATACATTACCACTTCCCATTGGTGCTACTTGACTCTGCAATATATTTTACAGAGTGTCAAGTAAGACAATGCCAACCTATGACACAAAGTTGATGTGTGGCATCAAAAGATCTTTTTCAAAGCATCTGTTTGTTAGAATTAATTTAGCAGGTCATCTTGATCCGGAGCATTAGTTCTCAAACATTTCAAAATTCTGAATAATTGCTGACCTGTGTTTCTATAAACCCAATTAGAAACTACACCTTCTAAAGCCTCCTGCCCTACATTTACATGTCAATTCCACATTTTAACATTTTCCATGTCCTGATTTTACCCATTATTTCTATATTAAGAAGCACAAGAATGAAGGGTTGGAAGGGACCTCTGGAGATCACCTGTTCCAACCAAGAAGGAACTAGCCTAACAGAGACTTAATAATTAAGTTTTTTTCCTCTAGAAAACTGCTTTTACAATTGCTCTAAAAGCAAAGGCCCTAGAAGTGATAACTCAATGAAGGAGGTAAGACCAAACAGCACTGTTGAGCAAGCACTGCAAAAGATAGATCTAACAAGCCAAAGAACCAGCAGCACCAAATTGGCTGATCAACTATATACATGAGTTACAATAGGGGTGGCAAGTCCAACCTGATTGCCTCTGTCCCTAGCCTCATCTGCAGCAAAGGATGCTAAACTGCTGAGTTGAATATTCTGCAGGTATTACTTCATGTTACTGAGCAAAAAAATCCCTTCCCTTAAGCTCTTCCATTCCCCCATAGCAATCTCTTAGGTTTTTCTAGCGTGCATATCTGAGTTGATGGGAATCCACTGCTTACTAGTTATTGCCATTACAAAATCCCTCAAGAGTTTCCAGCAAGGAATGAAGGCTCCTTGGGCTGATTAAACTACCTGGAAACTCCCAAAGATGAAAGATGTAGTTCTAGTCCTATTAGGTTCAAGGCAAATTTTGAACTTGAATGTCAAGGAGGTCAACTCTTTGTTACTATTTAAATTTAACTGTACAGAAAATTAAATCTTGCTGAAAAAGTGAATGTGAAAATGCTCAGGAAGGAAAGAAAGATTTAATGGAGTATTTAGAGAGGGATTTAGTGCACATTGGTGTTATTCTGTTAGTAGTGTTTTTTTACGATCAAATCAGAACCAGAACAAAATGCCATATCTTCTTCTTTTTTATAAAAGAGTTGTTAAAAGAAATAAAGAAATCTCAAGAGAAAATAACCTGGACAACAGTGAACTAAAATCCTGAAAGCACTTAAATGCCTATGAAATTTGCACAGAGTTATACCTTGTACACATTTTCCAAACACAAAGAAAGGGAGTGAGTTCATACATATGTCACTATGCTGGGTTCTCCCCTGTTCTTTGCAAGCTTGAAAAAAGCCATACACAAACTTCAACTTAGAATCATAGAATGGTAAGGTTGGAAGGGACCTCAGGGATCATCCAGTTTCAACACCCTGCCATAGGCAGGGACACCTCCCACTAGTACCAGTCACTCAAGGCCTCCTCCAACCTGGCCTTCAACACCTCCAGAAATGGAGCAGCCACAACCTCCCTGGGCAACCTGTGCCAGTGTCCCACCACCCTCACTGCAAACCACTTCCTCCTAACATCCAGTTTCAGTCTCCCCTCTTCCAGTTCAAACCCATTGCCCCTTGTCCTGTCATTGCAAGACCTTGTCAATAGTCCCTCCCCAGCCTTCCTGCAGGCCCCCTTCAGATACTGGAAGGCTACTGTAAGGTCTCCTTGAAGCCTTCTCTTCTGCAGGCTGCAGAGCCCAAACTCTCTCAGTCTGTCCTCAGAGCAGAGCTGCTGCAGCCCTCTCAGTATCCTTGTGGCCTCCTCTGGACAAATTCTGAATTTTTCATCAAAATATTCCAGAAGTACAGAAACAACACAATGCTTCAGTCATTTTTTAGTAGTAATGTTACTCAGGGGTTAGAAACTCCATTTTCTTTTAGTGAATCTTAAATACTTTGGAAACACCAAGCCTTGCAACTCCTTTGTCAAGACCACTGTTAGACCAGCAGACCTGGGACGGGCAGACAATACACTTCCAAAGGAGGTGAGTAAGGAGACTAAGATTTAAGAGGTTTGCTGCATATTTCCACTTTTTACCTCAAGCAGATCAGTGAATATCTTTGGCCCAAAAGGTTAGTGTGGTTACTTCAGCAATTACACTAATAGGAAGCTAGACAAATTTCCAGACAAATGCCTGAATTCCTGCCTGCTCATGGGAAGAATCAATGAGAATACTGAGAATATGTTGCCAAGACACGACAGTGACTGTAGACTGAGAAATATCCAGAGTCATTATCTACACAAAAAATCCTGGTAGTTAGACCCACTCTTTAAACAATCAGATCTTATAATTTATGATATTACTGTAAAATAGTCAGTTAATTTCCTGAGCAGAAACACATCTTAATATTTTGAACATAAGTTTCTTACTGATGTAATTTATTTGTCTTTCTGATGAATCAAAGTGTAACAGTGTATAATAGTTGTAATTATCTTGTAAAAAAAGAAAAAAACCTAAAAGAACAATAGAACTCTTAGTGTGTTATCTACTCCTAATTGCAATCTCACCTAAGCTAAGGAACAAGACATTCTGTGTTCAGTGGTGAGCAAGTGCCACTTAGAGTTTTGACTGCGTATTCTTCATGCTTTTCCTTCTCAAGCTAATTTGAGACATCCTGCAAAGCCCTATCTTTCCAGAAAGTTGAGCACTGTGTAACACGAGACATAACCCAACAGAAATGTAGGTCAATTTGTAACTGTCTTTCCTTGAAATGGACTTACATTTCACATGTAAAGGGACACAGAGAAAAAAAAAAAAAAGTGTCTAATAGTCTTTGCAAGCCTGCTAGGCCTATTATCTTAAAAAACTTTCAATACAGAAATAATGGGACATACTAAAGCATGTAAAACAGAGTGGAAATGATGAGATAAAAATGAGTCTGAGAAGTGTGACAGGTCAGGGGAGCCAATGAAGGATGCTGAAAAAAAAGCCCTTTCAGGTTAGGCAGGGGAAGGATGGGAAGGTGGTACAAAGATTTCACATAACTAAAAGGGGTTAAACAAAGGAATTACATAAGTAAATAAGTAAGCAGTCCCCTTAGCCCTGGGTGTCTGACCCAATACTTGGTCTCTGCTTCCTTTCATAGACCTTCCTGATGGAGCAATTCCCTCCAGCTGAGTCCTTCCATACCTGGGCTCTCTTGTAACACCTGGAAGAGGACAAACATCCCTGGGAGCTCAGAGGCAAAATATTAACCTGTTTCTTCCCGAACTCTGTACTTCAAACAGGGCACAAAGACTCTTTTTTTTTGTTTGTTTGTTTGGGTTTTTTTATTACAGAAGTGGAAAAAAATGCTGGATAAGATAAATTGGCTTTTATTCTACTCCTCTAAGTCTGGCCCATGGAGAAAAATCTAATATAGATAAAACTATCTACTCAATATTTTGGCTGCTAACAAACTGTGGTAATTTTGGCCACCCAAGAATTCTCCTCATTAACTCTAGCGTACCTACCAAGACTGCAAACCTCCAGTGCAAAGCAAAAGGAAGACCTCAATGAAATGGACAAACTTAATTATTCAAACAAGCTTTTGAGGGATTATTATCTGTAATCAACAAAGGCAATTAGAGACACCATAGAGGTTAATAAAATCCTTTTGTTTCGAGGATGGCAGCAAGGCAGAGAACATTTCTTTCAGTATGAATTTCCAAAATTGACAAAGTATGTTACAGAAATTGGCCTGCATTCTTTCTAGGTGCTCAAAATCACTGAATCCGAGGCAGGCACAGAACACTTCCCCCCAGTTTCTCATCTTACACCTATTCAATCAAAATTAAAACCAAGGCAGAATGGTTATTAGGAAGTGCTGTCTGCCTTGCAGAAGGTACTGCATTAGGAAGCTGACGAGCTGTGCTTCTGCAGGTTTGAAACCCTGAAGTGTGGCAGGTACCTGGGGGATTCTGTGACAAAGACAAGGGAGGTGAACAGGGCTGTTCAGGTTGCACAGCTGGGTGGAGAGCTCCTTATTCTTAAATATGATGCTGTGAGAATGCAAACTTGGCTACAGCACCAGGTCAGACCTCCCAAATTAGCTGTCTTCAGTGACAGCAAAAGCACCGCCTTGTCCCCTCCATCAAGGCACACTGCCCTGGCCAGCAAACTGGAAGCCTGAACAAAGCTCTGGTGCTTTCTGGGGACAAATGGAACATGCAGGCATCCATACACAGGGATTCCTTCAGAAGCTGAAGGGGCTTAGAAGAAGAGTTGTGTTCCCTTTCTTCTTGAGGGAGTTAAAATAGGTTTTTTTGTTGGAATGGTGAGCAAGAGTTTGGCTGTTGTGCTCCACCCATGGGTCTCCCTGCCAGGGAAAGTCTTCTCATACCTGCATTACTTGAAACAGCTTAGTGGTTTCTACTAACTGACTCAAGACCCCTTCATAGGATCTGAGTCTCAGAAAGTGCAAGGGATCCAACACAATGAAAATCAGGTAATTTAAAAATAACTGAGAATTAGATCTCCCTGAAAGCCAAAATAACAATCCCTTGGTTACACTTTCTGTCTCATTGTTCCTACGGCTTCTTTCAACATCTTCACCTGAAACAAAGCCCTGGCACTTGAAACCACCCAGATGCCGTGAGTGAGATACATGTATTGAACCTCTGGGGATGAATCAAATGAAAGAAAGAACAATTGTTTCCTCCAAGAATCTGAGGTGTTTAGAATTTGTTTCCCCTCTGTATTCAGGGCATATTTATTCAGTTTTTTCAAAAATCAAAGTCATATTCTTTTGATTTGTGGGAGGGGCTGCTGCAGCCAGGAACCGAAGCCGCCTTTTTGTTGTTGCATGAAAGGTAAAGAAATAATAACAATTAATAACATTAAATGACAGAAAGGAAACTGTTTCTTCTGAACTCATAGGCAAGGTTTTGCGGATAAGCCTCTAACGGCAGGTTCACATTTAGGTCACCCTTAGAGATGACATTCAGGCATGTTTGCAGTGTTGCACCTGGTCTGCAGTACTTTGGCAGAGGGGCACAGGTAGGAAATGGAGCTCTGGCTTGTGTCCTGACAGCAGCTCATTACAAGCCATCTTCTGTGAACAGCACCTGTCAGTATTGCTCAAATTTAATCACCCTCAAACCGTATGACTGTTTAGGGACAGAGCTGGGCTGGGAGCCCAGGTCCTCTGCTTCTATCCCATAGCCCTCCACTCCACTTCATCTCTCAAGGCCCTGCAACAGGAACTGTAAGTTGAGAATGCAAATGTTCCCATAGTGCTTGGGATACTACAAACTGGAAGAATGAAGGTTGCTTCTAATTTCTTAAAACATTTGGTGAATTGGAATATGGATACTCTTGCTTCAAAGGACAGTTTAATGCCAGAATTTTTACCTCTGGGTGATTTGTGTATCATAGAATCAGAGTGGTAAGGTTGGAAGGGACCTCAAGGATCACCTAGTTCCACCCCCCTGCCATAGGCAGGGACACCTCCCACTAGCACAGGTCACTCAAGGCCTCATCCACCCTGCCCTGCAACCCCTCCAGAAAGGGAGCAGCCACAACCTCCCTGGGCAACCTGTGCCAGTGTCTCATCACCCTCACTGCGAACAACTTCCTCCTAACATCCAGTCTAAATCTCCCCTCTGTCAGTTCAAAACCATTGCCCCTTGTCCTGTCACTGCAAGACCTTGTGAATAGTCCCTCCCCAGCCTTCCTGTAGCCCCCTTCAAATACTGGAAGGCTACTGTAAAGTCTCCTTGAAGCCTTCTCTTCTCCAGGCTGCAGAGCCCCAACTCTCTCAGTCTGTCCTCATAGCAGAGCTGCTGCAGCCCTCTGGCCCTCCTCTGGACCTGCTCCAACACTTCCATGTCCTTCCTGTGCTGGGGGCTCCAGAACTGCACACAGTATCAGTGAAAGCAGACGCTTTTAAGAGGACACCCACATTCAGAGGTTAGAATTTCTAACAGTTGACATGTTAATCAAGTCACTGACTTATGTACATGTACTTTTGTTGAGATGCTGACCCCTTACATACACAAGACCTAGATAAAAAGTGGCCCTATTTTGCTTTTGACTAGAAGTGACACCAATGTATGCTTCATTTCCTGATATGAAGCTCCTGAAATCACCTCTTCAGTTACTGTTCCCTCTTGACTTCAAATCTCTCTTCACTCACTTCTTCCAGGCACCTTCAAAGGTAGTCCCCTGCCAGCTAAATGCAGCTTTGAACTCACAAAAACTTTACAAAAGTCAATGGAAAGACTTAACTTTCAGTTGCTCTGTATTATTTCCTTTCTGAATGGCTGTCCAGCATTGCTAGCTTTATTTTGTAATTACTTTGAAAAATCATGTTCTCTTTCAAGAGTTTTACTCTTTAAACCATTAACACAATTAGAGATATATGAACCTTACAGAAGGAGAACTGGACTCCAAAGTACACCTCTTTCAATAATTCCTAATCAGTGCTAAAGGGCAGATTCAACAATGAATTTCCTACTTGCCCTGCTCCACTTTTTCCTATTAATGATGCAGATATGCAATGACTTTCGAGATCCTCCACAGCCACTAGAGTGTTTTCAGATCGACCATAAATATTTTGACCAAAATATATTATTCTATTTTTTTTTAGGACGAGGCCTAGGATTTGTTGACCTACATATAAGATACACTTTTGTAAAAAATAAGCAAATCAAAACCAAATCCAAAGTGTTTTTCAGAATAGTTGGATTCCAGAATAAAGCAGTAACACAAATATTTCTCTTTAACTTAATTTAGGTCCTCAAGGAAAAGCATCTGGGAACTAACTCATTGATTTCTCACCTAGAAATCATAGAATGATAAGGTTGGAAGGGACCTCAAAGATCATCCAGTTCCAACTCCCTGCCATAGGCAGGGACACCTCCCACTAGTACAGGTCACTCAAGGCTTCATCCAACCTGGTCTTGAACACCTCCAGGTGTTCTTCCTGTAAGTGTTCAAGTTCATCTAATACTCACTTTGGGTTGTATCCTGCATTCTGCTTGCTTAATTATCTATGAAAGGATTAAGAAGGGACAGGTTTGGATCATCCTTCTGTTTCTAATTACCAGATTATATTGGACTCCTCTTGTCCATTCCACATAAGAGACAGGTCTTGGCCTGAAAAGTCTTCACTCTTAGCATACAGGAAGAGGGGCAAAAGAGATGTTACTGATTCCATTACAGTAGGGTCAGAGAACTCGTAAGTGCCTTTTCCAAGCTTATATATACACATAGTAGGTGTAAAAGAAGAAAGCTAACAACAGGTTTCTGACTCTCATCCCAGTGCCTTCACTGCACGATGTTCTTAAGTAGTTTGAAATGATAATGGTTTGGTTGTTTTTTTTTCTAGTATCAGCTGTCCTGTGTGCTTGGTGTATTTTTTTGCTAGCTGTTAAACTGAAAGACTTGGTTTTCATTATTTTTTTCCTCAATTTGCAGAAACCATAATATATCTCCAAAAAAGAGAGGGAAATCTGCAAAAAGAGCTATGCTTTGGAGGACCCAGGGAATGCCTAAATCTCTCCGTGTTTAGCTTGGCAGTTTAAGTCAGTTCTTCAAACTTTTAAACTCATTCCAAATTTTCAGAACTGCTCAGCATGCAACTGAGAGACTGATTTGACCCCAGAGATCAGGCTGTGGTAAGTAACGTTCAAGAAAAACCCATCTGAAACAGATTCTAAAAAAGTATCAGGGGCACTTTTAAAGTCTTTCTTTAAAAATAAAAATCATAAAACTACCTTTGTTGACTCCTGCTGCTGATGTGCTTTTATTCGGGCATTTGGAAACAATATTACTTTGCAGAGTAGGCAGCCACTGTCAAGAGCAGTTTTCTCCTCTATTATGTACTGTGAGTTTGTGAACTGATAATGTGCATGGTGGAAGGTGGTGCAGAAAACAGGCCCCTGTCTGCAGATAGAGGGAGAATAATTCAAAACAGTTGGCAGCTTTAATGCTTCTAAAAATTTTAGTGAGGGAACTTTTAATTAAAGCTTGAAATAAGTGTTCAACTTGTCTTGCCACATGAAGTCACTTCACAGACATTTATCACCATGTGGATTTAGCAGCTGCCATTCAGTATAACACCCATGTCTATCATTGTCTTCTTCAAGCTCTTTTCAGGCACTTCAAGTACATTATGGAAGAGCAATTTCCTTATTAATGAGCAAACTTGATTAAATTACTTAAGCAATAGGCCCACTAAGAATTGAAGTCAAACGATGAACTGGGCAAGGATCCCTGCTCAAAAGCACAACCGAGGACAAGTGAAATCACTAGGCTGGACAGAGAAAGATGGTACTCAGTTCTCTTTCTTTTAGGAAGGATTCAACCCACCCCTTTTCCTGCTTTCAAAGGATAAATATAGCTTCAACCAAATGCTATTCCCAGAAATACATATGCAGATAATGATGAGCCTTCTGAAAAAAAAAAAAAATTACTGAACTTATTCTTAAAATGCACCAAAAATTATGAA
>VWYK01062554.1:0-12530 GCA_013399775.1 Semnornis frantzii | reverse complement strand
TAAAGAACTTGTTCCTAACAGCCAATCTAAATCTGATCTTCTCTAGTTTGAAGCCATTGCCCCTTGTCCTACCACCACAGGCCTTTCCAAACAGTCTCTCTCCATCCTTCTTGTAGCAGCCTTCAGGTACTGGAAGGCTGCTATTACGTCTCCTTGGAGCCTTCTCTTCTCCAGGCTGAACAACCCCAGCTCCTTCATCCTGTCTTTGTAGCAGAGGTGCTCCAATTTCCTGATAATTTTCATGGCCCTCCTCTTGACCCACTCCATCGGGTCCATGTCCTTCTTATGTTGAGAGTTCCAGACCAAAGTCTCCTATGCCAAAGTTCCTAAATCCCTTGTTTACTTGCAGTGTGCCAATTGGACCAGAGCTACATGATCTCCTGGGGTGGTTAATACCAGGAACACAGATCTCATATGATCAAATGAATATATAAGCATGCAAATTGTGTTGAGTGTTCTTAATGATGCTACATCCCTCTAGCACTCTCAGCATCCAATTTTATTGATCTATTGTGTGTTGGATAGGAAATTGCTTATGAACTAACCTAAGACTAAAAAATTCCAGGTCATTTTTACAAGAATCTTATATGAGACCTCAAATACATGGGAAGAATCAGAACAGTCCATAGCCAAAATTTCACAGAATGTTAGGGGTTGGAAGTGACATTGAAAGATCATCCAGTCCAAACCTCTTATCAGAGCAAGATCACCTATACCAGATCACACAGCAATGCGTCCAGGCAGGTTTTGAATATCTCCAGGGAGGCAGACTCCACAACCCCCTTGGGCAGCCTATTTCAGTGTTCTGTCACCCTCACAGTGAAAAAAATTCCTCCTCATGTTTACATGGAACTTCCTGTGCCTCACCTTCCACCATGCTCCTTGCTCTTGGCAATCACCCTTTACATATTTATAAACATGAATGAAGTCAATCCTCAGTCTCCTTCTCTCCAAACCAAAGAGCCCCAACTCCCTCAGTCATTGCTCATAAGGAAGATTTTCCACTCCCTTAGTCATCTTTGTGACTCTGCACTGGACTCTTTTGAGCAGTTCCCTGAGGTCCTTCTTGAACTGAGGGGACCAGAACCAGACACAGTATTCCAGATGTGGTGTCACCAGGGCAGAGTAGAGGAGGAGAACCTCTCTTGACCTACTAACCAGAAGCCTTCTAATACACCTCAGGATGGCATTGGCCTTCTCATCCACAAGAGCACATTGCTGACTTATGGTCTAACTTCCATCCATTAGGACCCCAGATCCTTTTCCCCTTCACTGTTCTCCAGCAGGTCAGTCCCCAGCCTATACTGATATAGGATGTTGTTCCAGAGCCCTCACGTGAGATCTGGAAGACCAAAATTAAGGTCTTCTCCAAGATACCCAGTCACGAGTTTCCCATTTGCAAAAAAGCAGTGTGGAAAGAAATACCATTGTGTAGTCTTCATCTTCCCTGAAGTCCTTCCCAGAACTATCCTTTGACTTCACTGTTATTTCTCCTCCTTCTCATTTACACATTATTCTGAGAGTGATATCAAGGAATGAATACTCCGTGTAGCAGACCACTCTATGTAGCAGACCACATGCAGAATGTTTTTACTTGACTATTGTAAGCCTCAATGTATACTCCATCTACCAGAACTGGGGAGAATAAAAGGCATATATAGGTGTATCTGCATATTTTAGTGCAGGGAGATGGACACCTTTCGGCCTTGTTTATAATGAGCAAGACCAACAGCAACAACTGCAGTGCCTGAAAGAAGCAGTTTCCTTCCTTAACAATTGTGGAATCTTCCTCTGTCTTTCTCTTTACAACTGAATCTTGTAATTAAAATGAAACTCAATGCCATAGTGACTTAAGAATCTGCAGGTTAGTCTGACCCATAGTGCGTAACTGTTGGGGTGGACGCAGATGTAATAAATACTAAATATTTGGAGTTGTGCATTCCAATTGCAGCAAAATGACAATTCCATTCTACTGCAGTGTAGTTACTGCCAAATGTGGGAATACATCTTAATCCTCAGGTGTTTGGATCCTTTTGGTGCAACACATGACATGCATACAAGTACAGTGAGAAGTATTGCTCATAGGGGGGATGAAAGAATGTGTTCAACATCAGCTGTGTATGTTTAGAAATGGCAGATAAGATATAAAGTGACAGACAGTTTCAGCTGGAATGAGATGAGTCAAATAACAGCACTAGTTGACTTTTGTGATAATTTCTCATACTCGGGATCATGTCAGTTATCCATGTTTGCAAAATACAGGCTATTTACCATAGAGGCTCGGATAAATCAAAGTTGACCAAAGTAAGGCCCAAATCCACAAGAATCAGAATCACAGAAACATTCAGGTTGGAAAAGACCCTTGGGATCACAAAGTCCAACTGATACTCCCTGCTCTACAAGGTTCAGCCCTAAACCATATCTGCAAGTACTACATCCAAACGACTTTTAAACATGTCCAGGGTTGGTGACTCCACTACCTCTCTGGGCAACTCGTTCCAACGCCTGACCCCTGTTTCTCTCAGATTTCAGATGAAAAAGAAGAAAAATTAACGGAGGAGGTGATCCTGTCCAGACAAGGATTTTGGAGATCACATTTCCTTAGTGTTGCAAATATACTTACTGAGTAAGGCTACAGCTGAAACCTGGTAATGAAATCTGGCCAATTTATTTGATAACAACCACCAAGTTGATGGAAATCCTTTTCTGGTTGCAAGCTGATTAGCGCTTCGGGTTCTTCTATTGTTTGCAAGCCGTTACCAACTAACCTCATCTAACAGTTTCCAGTGTGACAATTCACTTTAGCCTGTTTTAAGTGCTGGCTGTTCTTTGCATCCAGTGTTTATTGTTGATTCAGCTTGGATGTCTGAAACCTCTAAAGCAGAACAATCAGTGGTAGATAATGTGAGTAGCAAATACGGTTGTTCCCATGTGAGCAGGGGCAAGAGTGTATACACATACAGCTTTCCTACAAATAAATCTCTCTTCTCTTTATAAGGCAAACTTAGAAACAGATAGTCATATAGAGCTTTAAAATATCACACAATTACAGACCATCTTAACGTCACTGGCATTGGGCTGTCCCAATTTAAGGACTTGGTATTCTCTTGAGTTGGGTTAAGGATTCTCAGAATGGTGCCTCTGAATTTATGTTAGTTGTCCTGGCTACCCACACTTAAATCTTTCCAATTCTCTCAGGAAAAATTACAGGTGATTTGCACTGTAATACTCTTTTGGGAAAGAGAAGAGAGGAAAATCACAATGTTCTGAAAGAACTGGAGCTAAGATGATTAGTATGGCAGGCTAAAAGGCTGCCTCTGAGTTGTTTCTCTAGTTATGTATTCCTACTCACAACACTGGAGTGCACACTACAAAGATTTATATGCTTTTTAATTATTAGTTTCAGTGGTGTATGCATCCGTGTCCCTGTGGGTAACATCTATAAATATTCTTTAGTTCTTCTGCATCTCTGCAGTGATTTAATCTTAGAGCACTGCCTTCACTCGATTCATGCCAATGTATAGCAGCTGAGGTTTTGGGCTGTACTACCTCACTCTGCCTTTAAGAGACCTAGATTAATTACATTGAAAATGTACATTGTTCATTAAACCATTTCAAAGACAAGAAAACTTGAAACTTCATTTTGTCTTTCTAGATACAAGCCAAATCCTAACTTATACTTGTAACACAAGAAAAGGTAATTCCAGTTGGTTAATTATGTATTATACCAATTAAGGGACTCTGCTTTGAAATGTGTATTTGATTCTGAATTATTCACTCCAAAATTAGGGAAGCAGAACCCCTGTTTCTATATTTGCACTGTTAGAAGAATAAAAAAAAACCAAAAAAACAGGCAATGTAATTGACAATGTTAGGTACAAGACATAAAGAGGAAAGTGTGTCTCAGAGTTCTGGGGAAGCCTTCTGGCATGAACTGTCTGGCTTGTCATGGGATAGGAGAGCAAATTGATTCATTCACACTCAACAGTTATTTGCGTTAAGTGAAGATCCGTGAAGCTGACCTGCCAAAGAGCTGGAGAAGAAAGTCTTATGAAGACAAGATGGCCCTGTTTTGGATGAAGCTGATGAAGCAGGGCTCAGATTACACAACTAATTTCAGAGCAACCGTTGAGGACCAGGATATCTGAACAACCGTCTTTGCCTGATTAACAGTAAAAAAGATATTAGAGTTGACACTCCTCAACATGTTAATGAGGAAAACCAGTACATGCTAAACATGCATGACTCTGTTCCTCAATGTTCCTCTCAAATCATGGTAAACATCACTTAGAAGGCAGGGACCACAGGGGCTGAGGTATAAAACCCATGCGAAGGGTTTTTCACTGTGCTGCCTTTGGCATTGTGGAGCGTGTGTTCCACTGACACTGGTACCAGGGCCAGCAAAGTGGGGTGCAGTGTGGGCCAGCACAGGCAGCACCAACAGCAGCAGCTGTGGCTGGGGGAGAAGACAGAGGACAGTTGACAGACTGTGCTTGTTTTTCTCCACTCAAGACACACAGACAACTTTCTTGGTGAGAATTGCACCTTCAGTCTACAGCTGATCTTTTGCTGCATTATGATTAGAGAAGAGCAGATTTAGATTGCATGTTAGGAACAAGTTCTTTGCCATGAGGGAGGTGGATCACTGCAGCAGGTTGCTCAGGGAGGTAGCTGAGGCCCCATCCCTGGAGATATTCAAGGTCAGCCTCAACAAGGGTCTGAGCTACCTGATCTAGTGGAGGATGCTCACTGCAGGACTAGATGACCTTTGGAGGTCCATTCCAATGCAAACCATTCTATGATTGCATTGCAAAGGTTTGCATCTCTGACTCCATCAGGTATTACCAAGGATTTTTTAATCCAAAGATCATCTTGCAGTCAGTGCATTTATCACTGGCAATCACAAATCTACTCTGTCACTTTAGAACAATTAAGCCATTTGGTTGTTCTAACTTCAGAGCTATGTGAGAGCAAGTCCTTACTGAGGCACTGAAAAGTGGAGGCAAAAGTTAATTTTGCCAGATAATTCCAGCAACAGTCTTGGGCTCTGACACAGGCAAACACCAGGGTTTTATCTAAATGCAGCTCCCTCTTTTTTCTTTCTTGATGAGGTAAAGGAGAGGGAAGTAATAGAAACCTCCGGATTAGGAATCACAGACACAGAACAAAGGCAGAAGTAAAAAGAAGATTCTTCGAAGAGTACATGTTTATTCCATGCTGCAATCTGCATATCGACCCAACTGTATCTCTTATTTGGACCTGATGGACTCACTGGGCAGGGAGCAACGCTGAATGAATGAATGAATAATGGAAAACAGAATTGTTTGGAATATAGATATTGGTATATACTTAAGATCAGATTATTTCAAGGCTTTTATGGAAGTATGGTGTTTGGCAGGTACTTGAAAAACTTATCACAGAGAAAGTCATCCTACGTTTATCATACTTCTCATACTTTTTTTTTTTCCCCTCTAAATTTCTCTAACAGCTATTATTGGAGAGTAGACAGTAGGCTAGATGGCCTTTTAAAACCAGGGCCATCACCTGATAATGACTTTAATATAGATTCTTATATTGAGAAAGACAGAAGATTTTACATATCTTTGTTTTTCTTTACGTTGAACCTTGACGGAAGATTTATTGAAGCCTATAGGAACTGTTCCATGGCTTTATTCAGTTCTGTGGAAGGAAAAACCATTTCAAATTAACCTTGCAGAGCTCAACGAAAAAAAACACCCCCATTTTAAAACCAGTAATCACCTTCTGTTGGTTCATTTTCCTTTTCATACTAATTATTTTTGTTCACACATGTTGGAACCTATTTATTCAGACTCAGTCTCAGAGCAGCTGCAGCTTTCAGTTACTCTTTGCACATCTTCCAAATCTCATCATATATCCTGCTTCCAGCTTGGTGTCAGAATCATGAGGTCATTTCAGTTTTCTGACAGCATTGAGTTAGCTTTCAGAACTCTAGCAATCCATCTTCTGGAGCCCCGGTTACAAGACAAATATGGATGTGCTGGAGTGTGTCCAGAGAAAGGCCATGAGGATGATCAGAGGGCTGGAGCTCCTTTCCTATGAAGACAGACTGAGAGAGTTTGGGTTATTCAGTCTGGAGAGGAGAAAGCTCCAAGGTGAACATATTGTAGCCTTTCAGCATCTGTCTACAGGAAAGCTGGTGAGGGACTTTTTAGGAAGTCAGGTAGTGATTGGACTAGGGGGAATGGGTCCAAACTAGAAGTGTGTAGATTATGATTGGATACTAGGAAGAAGTTCTTCACGATGAGGGTGGTAAGACACTGGAACAGGTTGTCCATGGAGGTGGCAGAAGCCTCATGCCTGGATGTTTTTAATGCCAGACTGGATGTGGCTCTGAGCAACGCGATTTAGTGTGAGATATCCTTGCCCATGACAGGGGTGTTGGAACTGGATGATCCTTGAGGTCCCTTCCAACTCTGACAATTCTATGATTCTATGAACTTGGTATTGAAAGCACCAAATTTTTACCAAAGAAAGAATCACCCAGGGCTTAAATTATTTCACATCATTTCTCTTCTACTTGTCTGTAATAAGCAGTGTGTTGTACAGAGGGTACTGAACCAGAGGAGAGTTTCAGTACGAGTATGCCAATTTCTGTGTTCCCATTTAAGTACTGGTAAAAAGTAACTACATGCCAACTATATGTACTCTTTTTTCCCAGAAGGGAAAAGACGTAGTGGCTTGGTTGAACTGAACAATGAGAGATTGTTTTTTCCCTCTCCCATGCGTCATGTAGGGACTAGTCATATATGGCTTAAAAAAACACTGTCCACTTAACTTTTCAGAAGGAGTAGGGCAAAATTCTGCATATTTTTTACTCTGGAAGATCAGCTCACTTTTATGAAGGAAAGGAAAGGCGTCTTTAACTGTCACAGCTCTTCTTTCCTTAGGACCACCAAAATGTATTCCAAGGCTACAAAATACTGTTTTCTTGTGCCTTGTTATACTGCATCAGTCACTCTGGAGTCACAGAGTGGTCAGTGTTGGCTCCATACAAAGATACTTAGCTCTATGAATGCCCCTCATGCCCTGGAGGATTCAGTGGGGGTTGAAATGCCTTTTTCTACCCCTCCTGAATTCCACAATGAGACTAAATTAACCTGGTATGATTAATTACCTATTTCTATTAAAAGGGAGTAAGCTTAAGTGCAATTGATTGGAATCAATAGTTTCACTGAACAGAGTAAATAATCCCCTGGATCCAAATTGGATGCAATTGTTATGGTTGGATTTCTCATTTAAGATTTTGTAATGAAAGCAAATTGGTGGGAATGGGAGAAATGCCAGGCTTTTATGTGCATTGCAGCAGCAATTCTATATTGTGATTTCACTGCAGTAAGAGTGGGATATGCTTAAACCCAATGTCTGTTCTCCACATCCAGCCATCAGCTTTGCTGTATCAAGTGGTTTCATGCCAAATGCTCACACCCAGGTCCATAGGGGCCAAGGACTGCCCCCAGCCAGTCACAGGCAATTCTGACCAGCTGCGACACCATGATCATGGGGCCTGTTTGTGTGCCAAGGGAAGGGAAGGGGCTGTGCAGATGTATCTTTGTGTATGTTTAAGAAAGTGGCAATGGGGAGATGCAGAAGGGGACATTCTAGAGACATGACTTGTAATGTACTCATGGGTGCAGTTAGCCCTTGAGGAACTACAACCTGCAGGTGGACAATACTAGGGCAGAGGAGCAGAGAGATGGTTGGAGCAGTGGAGGAAAGCAAGAGGCATGGAGGAGAAGCATGAGGAAAATGACCCCAAACCTCCTGTCCTGCATTCAAAGGTTGTGTTCAATGCAAGACAAAACTGGGTGTAATGTTACTTTAGGAGGGTTAGAAAGGAGAAGGGCTTGTCCTGAGCCTCAGGAAGGAGGAAAGGTGTTTCCCTAAATATTTTTAAATAGTTTTTCTTTTTCTGCCTGTGTTTAAATCTGTAAGTAGAAGTTTGTTTTAATTGACAACAAGTAAAGTAACATTCCCTGAGCTGGAAGCCGTTAGCATGCAGTGCTGGCTTCACTTGGGTTCAAACAACCCTCCTGCGTGCACTGTGAGACTGTCGAATGTTTCCCTTGCATTCCCATTTGCTTTCCCCACATGAAGGACATCTCCCCTGTCTACTGGCCCAAACTCACAGGAGTGAAACTGAGAAGACACTGTTTGCCAGCAGAGGATGGAGGAAGACTGTGAATACTGCATCAGGGATAGTGTGGCCAGCAGGAGCAGGGAGGTCATTCTCCCCCTGTACTCTGCACTGGTTAGGCCACACCTTGAGTACTGTGTCCAGCTCTGGGCCCCTCAATTTAAGAAGGACATTGAGGTACTTGAACATGTCCAGAGAAGGGCAATGAGGCTGGTGAGAGGCCTCGAGCACAAGCCCTATGAGGAGAGGTTGAGGGAGCTGGGATTGTTTAGCCTGGTGAAGAGGAGGCTCAGGGGAGACCTTATTGCTGTCTACAATTACCTGAAGGGTGGCTGTGGCCAGGAGGAGGTTGCTTTCTTCTCTCAGGCAACCAGTACCAGAACAAGAGGTCACAGTCTCAAGCTTCACCAGGGGAAGTTTAGGCTCGAGGTGAGGAGAAAAGTTCTTCACTGAGAGTCATTCCCTACTGGAATGGGTTGCCCAGGGAGGTGGTGGAGTCACTGTCCCTGAAGGTGTTCAAGGTGGGTTTGGATGTGGCACTTGGCACCATGGTCTAGTCTTGAGGTCTGTGGTAACGGGTTGAACTTGATGATCTTTGAGGTCTTTTCCAACCTTGGTGATACTGTGGTACTGTGTGATACTGTTTGCCAGCAGAGCCTGGAGGAAGACTGTGAATACTGTTTGCCAGCAGAGGCTGGAGGATGGGTGTCACTGTAGTGGCACTTGCACAGCTGGGTGGTCAAATAGCCATCCTGGTGGCTGGTTGTCTTGCAGACCTTTCTACCTGGGATGATTTGAAAGCATCCATTTCAACTGGAGACTTCAGAGTCTTTGGCAGGTGGTTTCCTACTTTCAAGAGCAGTGTGGTTCTTCCATGAGCTGCAGCCTGGCAAGGCTGGTGCAGAAGCTCAGGGCTGTGAAAACTTGGAGGTGGCCACCACCAGGTCAGCAGTACATATAGGAAGGCTGTCCTGATGCATCCTGGTTCTGCAGACTTTCAGTGCCAAGGGTCTTGTGCTTATTATCTGGAAAAAAAAACCAAACAGAAAAACAACTCAGAGCTTCTGCAGACACCTTAGGCTAAACAACTTAAACAGGCATGCAGGATAGGAACCAGTGAGACTTTTCTTCTGTTCTGATCATCTGTTCTGATGTTAAATTACAGAGCAAGTTTCACCTTTAGTGAGAGTGATAAAAGCCCAATCTTAGAATAGACATTTCCTATAAATGATTAATGTTTGCTAAGCAAGCTGTGTAAGTTAGACCTATATCTTTGATTTCTCACATAATTTAAACTTTTTCTCTAACTACCTATGATGAAGTCACTCAAGACTGACAAAATACAGGTCTGTTTAAAACACAGAAAAAGGATTTTTATACAAGTGACTGACATAAAATAAATGAGAGTAAACTGCATCTCACTCATATCCATCCAAATCCCTGTGCCTCTGAAATAAAATTTCAAATCATATATATCTTTGAATGGAAAATATTATTTGAGTAGAATTACTGTTGGCTACTGTCCTGTAACTCATCTGGACACCTATTAGCTCTGCTGAGTCATATTTCTGAGGTCTGTTGTATCTCAGCATGGTCAGCCATGGCATAAAGATCCTGCATCAACACAGGCCAGTGGAAGAATTATGCTTGGTTAGGTTTAAGTTTGTAGCTAAGTTATGCAAACGAGATATATGGGCTGCAGAAAATCTGCAACAGATGAATGAATTTCAACTGATTCCAAAATGTACTAAAACTTTTGGAATACCCTGAAGTCACTGTGTCTTAATGTGATCTTATTAAGGGCTTGAACTTACCACATTAAGATTAATGTCTCAGTTCTCAGAACCTTCTGCGAAGAAACAAGTCTTACATCTTCCTTGTAAGTTATTGGTTTAAGCCAAGGCAAAGAAACAGAGGTTAGATAGAAATTTCGTTACAGAGTTTTGTAAGATGCTTCTGATATTGTTTGATATGGCAGCCACTTTTTTTTAGGTTGTTAAATTTTGTGATCAATGTAGTTCATATTAAAAGGTGAATAATAAGATGGTCAACTGTTGCATTATCAAAGAATAATTTTATTGGGAGATTTTGATAGTGATGTTAAAGGAGATTGTGCTCTCAGTGAACAGGATAAAATGTGTAGTGCTTGGAAATCAGATGCAGAAATACTGCTGGTAAAATTTTGCCATTGTCATATAATGTGAAGTAGTAAATGACAAGTGCTCATATAAACGCATCCAGAGCAAGGAGAGAAAGAGTCTACTTTGAACAGCATGGATTTTGACTCTGCCCCATGTAATATATGCAGCTGAGGGAAAGGACTTTGCTTAAATGTGAGATTTGATAATGTTATTCCAGTCTTCATTAAAACTGAAATACTTTGGGTTTTGACAAGGTTAATGGGCAAACCCCAACAGTGAGAGATCCATAGATGCTACTCCAAAACAGGTCAGCGAGGATATATCAACAGGAAAAATTAAGTATGGTTTTTGATGGTGAGAGAAATAGTTGGAAAAAAATGTCTAGAAAGATTTTGATTCTTCATACCTTGAAGATTCTAAACCTTTCTGGAAGAGCAGTTGTTATTCAAGAAGGAATTTTGGAATGGAGCTGATGTAGAAATAACTGCAGAGTGCTTTGTTTCAGAGGATGTTAGTCAACATATTCATAGTACTTACTATCTTTTGCCCTTCAAATATATGCAGGCCCCAAATTTGAATTCTTTTAAGAATTTTTCTTGAAACACTATTTGTGTCCATCCATTAAGTAAGGCAAATCAAGTAAAGCTAACAATTCTGGAGAAGGATTAGTCAAGAACTTACAAACTCACTGACATTCTCAGTTGGAATAAAATCCAGAAGTCTGATCTGGGTTCAGTGAAACAATTAGCTGTTTTCTGCTAGTTTTCTTTTAATTTACAGCTTTTAAATGAAGTGAATTCAGTCTAAACTATATCATTCTGCTAGTGGAAGAACAGTCAACCTGGTTTTATTAGAGCTATTTACAAAACGTCTTCTAAAATACAATTTCAAGAAAGTCAGCCTGCTTTTTAACAGTCTTTGAGATCCTGCACTGCCATTACTCATCCTTCTATGAGACAAAAATATTCCAGCCAGCTCTACTTGTACCTTTTTTTACTCATAACATCCACAGCTCTTGAGTCTTGTACCACATCTTTTTATTTTCTTAAGGAGAAAATAAAAATACTAGCATTCCATTTAACTGCAATTAAAATAGATATCCTTTTTTTTTTTCCTTTTAAAAAATATGTTTGTAGCTGTACTACTTCTTTCAGTATGGAATTAGGTTGTCACAATCCTTTCTCATGCATGTGAAGCATAATGTTACGAACTCTTCAGTTAAGGAACCAAATTACTTTGAAGGGCAGTATCAGCGAGCCATGCTGTATGTGTGTTTGGATCAAACTGCCAGTGGAACTCAACCAAGATGAAAACACTGAGCCACAGGGTGCACCTTAGGGACACTGAGGTGCTGGAGTGTGTCCAAAGAGGAGCAGTTAAGCTGGGTGAAGGGTTTTGACACAAGTTTTATGAGGAATGCCTGAGGGAACTGGGGTCCTCTTCAGAAGAGGAGACTAAGGGTAGACCTCATCGCCCTCTATAGCTACCCTCAAAAGAGTTTGGAGTAATGTAGGGATCAGTCTCTTCTCACATGCAACAAGTGACAGGACAAGAGGAAAAAGACTCAAGCTGTTCCAAGGGAGGTCCAGGTTGGATATCAGGAAAAAATTCTTCACAGAAAGAGTTACAAGGCATTGGAACAGGCTGCCCAGTGGTGTGGTGGAGTTACCATCCATGAAGGTATTTCAAAGACGCATGAATGTTGTGCTTAAGGACAAGGTTTAGTGGTAGCGGCTTAGTAGTAGTCATGAGATTGTAAGCTCTAGGTGAGTGGTTGGACTTGATCTCAAAGGTCTCTTCTGACCTCAACAGTTCTATGCTTCTGTGGTAATTTATTCAACTTACTACATGAGTTTTATGTTATGAAACCCATAACATTAGTAGATGTACCCTTAGTTTACACTAGTGAAGGAAAATCAGATGCCACGCACTCTACGAAAAAGAATAAAAATCAAATAGTTTTTTCTCCACTATAGCTCCAAGTAGAGCTGTAATGAATGCAGCACATGCTGAAGTTTCCATCTGCCACTAATATGCAAGCTCTTCTGTCACCTGCAGACAAACGCGTTTATGAATGTTCTGCAGAACCACCGGTTCACCAAAGTAATTTGCGAGCCCAAAGCTGTGTAATGTTGCCTCAAAAGGTGCAGCCCATGCCCTTGCATTACTCTGAAGATCTCCTGGGGAGGATCAAAGAGCATCAGTGGCCAAAA
>VWYK01062531.1:0-26647 GCA_013399775.1 Semnornis frantzii | reverse complement strand
GGGGAGGTGGGGAGGGAAGAAAAAGAAAACAGCAACAAACTGGAGACTAGTCACAAAAAGACCAGGAGCTACACAGGAGCCTCTCAGTGGCAAACATCATAGTTCCTATCGTTGAAAACCATCCCCTTCTCCCAGAATTGTGCTGAAGAACAGGACTTAGTCCTTCAATAAAGAGATACTTTTTTTTCTTTAAAGCTTATGGAAAAAATCCAGAAAGCCAGAAAAAAACTTACATGATTGCCACAGCATCTGTCAGTCTAAAGACAGCCTGAAGGAGCAGCTCCAATACCTATCATCACATTGTGCCTTTGAAAGCCACTTGTACCAGACTGAACGCTCGTGTGGAGGCTCAGCCTTACCATTACAGGGAAAGGCAAGACAGCTACATCGATGAGCAGCATTAATTTTGATATTGAAGTCAACAAAAGCTTTTCTCTGCTTACATGTAAGAACCTCTGAACTGACTGCAAATTTCCAATTTCTAGCATTTGGGGGAATGTTTAACCACACACACACAAGTGCACAGCTCAACTGCTGAAGGGATTTCAACCCCAAAGGGAAAAGAGACTGTGATGCCTTACCTCAGAAATCAATATACCAAATCTATAGCTCTATCACAACTGTCACGGGTTGAGTTGAATCTGCTGCTGATACTCAATACCATGCTGCCATCGTGCCAGTTTCAATATGAAAGTGCTGGCTGAAGCAAAGTGTGTTAGGGCTTGAAGTTTAGGTCATGAAGTAAGAGGCTTCCTGTTCTGGTTGCTGCTTCTGGTTTTGGGGATTTGGAGCATTGGTCTTTTCCACTGGACTGTGATGCTGCTTCTACATTTTGCTGCCCTTTTCTGCAGATGGGCTAAGGTAATTGTGCACTGTACCACTTCCATTAAAACCCTTTATCTCAACTCAGAGGGTTTGGGGTTTTTTCTCTCCTGGTTGTGTGGGAAGAGAGGGAGGACTGTGAGAGCAGGCTCTGTTCAAACTCTTGAGTAAGTGCTTGCATGTTTATTAGAGAAGCAGCAAAAAGAGGTAACTTCTATTCAAAGTGAGAACATTTAAGAGGCTCTAGCCAGTCTAGCTTTTGGCTTGCCAGGATGTCTCTTGGCACTTAATCACCCCAGTACTTGGGCTAGCCAAATGATTTTCATTCCCTAACCAACTCAGCACTCCAAAAAGAGAGGGGCAAGGGACGAAGTGCAGCCACAGTGCAGAAGAAAGTGTCCCTCTTCTAATAAATCAAGAGAACTGCTGATAGAGCTGGATGGGAATCTCAGTAAGTACCTTTTGGGGCACAAAAAGCATATTAAGAAATACAGCAGAGAGCCACGATTTATTTCCTCTCCTTATTTAACACACCTGATGATAGGTCAGGCAAAAAGAGAAAGACCTAAACTGACAGAACCACAGGGCTACCGGAGCAGGAATTTGATCCAGCTGTGGTGATACAGTGAAAGGTTTTTAGTTAAAGGAGGGAAGGAGTGGGTAATAATTTTTGCACATCTATACCCTACATAAATATTATTGCTTTATTACAATCGGTAGCAAACAAAAAAAAAAAAAAGGAATATTTTACACCTCTGGACATGTAAGGTTTTACAGAACATTACAAGCGCCTATCTTCCTTCTACAGAAATTTCCTGCTCTCCACCTCTCTTCTTCACCTTGGAACAGTCAAAATACGGTTCAGCACTGCCACTGGGAGACAGATTTAAGCTTGGGATAAGGATAGGCTAAGTTCAAAGCAGAAGCAGCCCCTTACCTACACATCATCCATGTGATGTACAATCCCCTGGCTGAAGGGAAAAGCTTGCCTTTCTCCCACAGCCCTTTCATCTCCAAATCCAGGCTTCTCATGGCAAATGGCTGCAAGAGGCAGAAAGATGCTGCAGGGTGTCCCTCACTCGGTCTGAAAGAGCAGAAGCTCCACTACGGGATCTTAATACCTCCAGAGATCCTAATACTCCTGCGCTGGCACCCTGCAAGGTCAGGAATCTGTAGTTCGCTGAGCTGGAGCCGATCAATCGACACAGCACCGCTCCCCGGCTAACAGATGGCTTCCCACAGGAAATCTGCTCGGAGTTCGCTGCTACTGAGGCAAGCAAAGCTTCCTCCTCCCGCTCGCTTAACCCCTCGGATAAGGAGGCTGCGTTGCACCTGGTGAAAGTTCAAAAGCACTCATCATGAAGCCTACCTTTGGAGACTCGTGGCTGGTTTCTAGGTGGGTGGAAGAGCATCTGTGGAGGTGGCGCAAGATTTGGAGAGCAACTGTGTGTTATTGCTACCCATTCCAAGTTGCCTAAAGACTTCAGTACCTCAAAGGCAGGGCCAGGTCTGATCCCCACACACTCCGTCTGCAGGCCCCTGGCAAGGCTGCAGGTGACTCCTCCAAGAGCCCTCCTGCAGCTGCACCAGTTGAAACCAATTACTGCCATTTAACGAACCATTTACCTCAGATGTGGCAGGAGAAGTCCCCAGGGTGCTTTTCTCACAAGTTCCTTCCTAACAGCCTCTCTGGATTCCCCAGGCAAGCAAAAGCAATTACTGCCTTACAAACAACATCCTACTATCCAAAACAAAACTGTTTCTTGCCACGGAGCAGACTTAAGAACACCCCCAAATCTGAGGAACAGCAGCTCTGCTATGAGGACAGGCTGAGAGAGTTGGGGCTCTGCAGCCTGGAGAAGAGAAAGCTTCCAGGAGACCTTAGTGTAGCCTTCCAGTATCTGAAGGGGGCCTACAGGAAGGCTGGGGAGGGACTATTGACAAGGTCTTGTAATGACAGGATGAGGAATAATGGGTTTAAACTAGCAGAGGGGAGATTTAGACTGGATGTTAGGAGGAAGTTCTTTCCAGTGAGGGTGGTGAGACACTGGCACAGGTTGCCCAGGGAGGTTGTGGCTGCTCCCTCCCTGGAGGTGTTCAGGGCCAGGTTGGACGAGGCCTTGAGTGACCTGTACTAGTGGGAGGTGTCCCTGCCTGTGGCAAGGGCTTGGAACTAGATAATCTTTGAGGTCCCTTCCAACCTTACTATTCTATGATTCTATGATCTTCAAAACCTACTGCAGTGTGGACAGTCACCTCAGAGAACTAGAGAGCCCTCCACCAGCCATCATGTAACTGCTGGCTCAGGGAGTGAGAGGATCTGCGTGTTAGTGATTCCTCTGTGAAACCTCCTCTGAACACAGGCCGGCTTTGTGCACCATTCTCCCGTTTCTACGCCCTGAACAGGTTGTTTTGCTACTGGTGGCAAATTTCTTTAGCTCCAGTCCAAGTGCCAGGCCCCAAGAGGGCCAGGTATGTCAAATCACACACAAGGAATCTGAGTGCCAAGAGCATGTGTTGTCTGCTGGGATTTGGAAAGATAAACCATGCTTTTGCAGAGTGTCATAGGCTGCCAGGAGAAACACGATCTGTGTTCTGCTGGGAGCAGCCCCTTTTTCTTAGGCTTTTGGGTACGTGAATATTTCTAACCCCATTTGCTGATGCAGTAAGATTCCTGTGCAGACAGAATCTAAAACCTGAGGTCTGTCCTGCCCTTCCTTCCTGGTTTGCAAAAGGGATCCGTGAGACTTTCTATTGTCTCAAACTCTGTGACACCTGGCCTGAATACACAAGGCAATGGCTTTTGATGGCCCTCGATGACTTCCTCTCTGGTGCTACTGGCCAGAACTGTTCGGGTAGATGGCTTAACAATGGGAAGAGAACTTTTTCAGTGGTGGAATTCTGTCTTTTCCTTGCTCTAAACCGCTGTAACTGTGCCTTGGAAAGGCCTGTGACAGGCATTACGCTGGAGGAGCCTTGTGCAAACCAGCGCGGCCTCCATTTGAGAACTCATAAGGGCAGCCCATGCCTGAAGGGTATGGAAGGACTGAAACCTCCCGGGCCTACATTGTTGCATCTACTACAGATGCCCCTGCTGGATGCACGATTGCCACCAAAGGACTTGGACTAAAACCATGAAGATGTCACCAGATCCAAGGGTGGATCCAGCTTCTCTGTTACTTCTCTCTCTCCATTTCTCTTCTCTACTCTTTCCTCCTATTTCCCTCTTGTCTAACCACACGTTTTTAAGATGCAAGGGACCAAAAGCTTTCTCATAAGGCTCCTTGGATCACATAAACAGAACTCATCAGCCCTTTGGAGTCCATTCACCTTTACTCACTCCAAGAGAATTTTTGAATCTGGCATGACCTCCCCACTGCCCAGGGCTGGATCAGGAAATCAGGTCATGATAGGATCCTGTAAGATCCTAATGACTCAGGCCACTATCACTTTTCAAAGCCCTCTTCTCATTTTCCTGATTTAGGAGAAAATCTGTTCCTGTGTCTTTAGTACAGACTTGATTTGCAAAATTCCTCTACAGACAAATCACACAGAGCTGCCTCTTGTTTAGTCTTCAGTCCTGCCTACCACATATTTTGTGGTGACAAAATGGAGTGAACAAGCACCAAATAACTCCTGGGAAAACACAGACCTTAATTTCCCTTTTCTCCTCTTCAAAAGTGAGCTGCCACTGCATACCTATTTGTCACAGCCCTGGTGGGATACCTGATTCAGTGGGAGTTTTATTGTTCGTGATGGAAAATGCCACAACAGTTCAAAGACTTATAATTAAATTTTCTATATTTCTGAGGCCCGTTTGTTATAATAGGTTTGACAGGAAACCAGGATCTTTGTTGCTTAAGTGTTTATTTACTCCTAGTTATTCTTACCACAAATGCATCACTGCCTCAGGCAAGCCTGCAGTCAGGATCTTCTGCCTGTTTATATTTCCCCCCTCCACATGTAATTTTTTTATTTGGTTTTCAGAAAACCCAATACAAGAAAACTCTTTGCCACTAAATGCTGCTTCATCCTGTGCAAGTCCTTTCCTTGAGTGCTTGCAGTAGAAACTATGAGAGCATGGTGACATCAGAGCCCAGGCACAACATTCCTGTGGTGGGATTGGCAGCTAGAAGAGCATCTCTGTCTCACTCAAGTACTTGCTCACATTTCCATAAACACACAGCATAACCTGATCAAAGTAAGGTTGGAGTGCATCACTATCTCTCAGTCTAATTGATACTAGTTAGTAGGATTTAAAACCTTTCCTCTCTCACTGGAACTGGCTCCCTAGGATATTACATATTTTGGCTTGCACAGCAGATGGAGCAGATGACCTCCTGCAATCCTTCCCCAGTGCTCTGATTCACTGATGAGTGGCTCATGCTTGGTGAAAATCCTCAGAGCTGCCCTGGGAACGTGCCACCAGTGGGCAGCTTAAATTTGTTAGATGCAGAAGTGTGGTTTATATAACCACAGCATTTATCAGTTCCCTCCCTTGTGCTCCTCATAACTGCTGAACGTTGCTAGCATTACTTGACAGAAGCTCAGAGAATTTACTACAGAAACTGGTGAATAAGTGAAAGCGTTCAGAGTCCCTATTGATGGAAAGGTGGGTAGGATGTCCTGTGATAAATTAGTGGAGGGCTGTAAGATCTCTTTCAGAAGTGCCTGTTTCTGTCCTTCTTTTCCCTGCTAGTGTGCAAGTGGCCAAGAAAGAAGGTACAGACCTTCAGAACAATTGTTCACTCTCTAGGTCTTCTCTAGAAGCCACAATCCCTGGTGACTATTGAGAATAACTGCATTATGAAGTCTATAGAGTTGCTGGAGCTGCTCAGTTTTGTTACCCTGGTAAATGGGAACAAATGTGCCAAGACTCACAAGTACAATGACATTACCTACATATATAAGTTATCATCATATACACAGACCCCAGCCATAGATCTCTCTGTAGCAGCAGAAACATCTGCTGCAGAGCCCTGGCCCAGGAGCAACTCTGTAAGTGCTCCAGCACCAAGGAATTCCTGAGAGCTGCAATAAAAATGTCTTTGATTAAAGATGACTCAAAGGCTGAAAAAAGCTGATTTCCACTTTCCACTTAAGGGTCTATAGAAATCATTCCTGCTAAGCATTTTCCAACAGATAAAACCAAAAGATACCCTAAATTCTGTAATCTTAATTTTGGGAGTGTTTCACTCCATGCCATATGCAGTTGATGAAAAAGGTGAAAGAATGAAATACACCAGGGCCATTGTCTGACTTATATAACTCAGAGAAAGACCCCAAAAGTTGTTTGGCCTTGGAGAGTGCACCATTTGTGAATGTTATACACAGCTGCTGGTCAAAGCAGGCTGGCATATGATGTTATGCCATACCAGCTTCTCAGAACATCACATATGGACGCCAGCACATTTTCATGAAGGGGAAAAGACAATTAGCAAACTGCCAGGATAAACATTTTTCACACCAGGCTTGCTGCATTTCCAATTTCACCTCTGTATGTGTGTGTTTCCCTGTTTGGTGAGCTTACATGGAGGGAGTAAACCACTAGTCACTCTGGGTAGATTCTGCATACCAGGTGCTATGTGCTATCATGCTGGCAGTCTGGACAGTGCAGGCCTAGCTTCCCTGTCTGGACTCAGACAAGCCCACTAGGAAGGCTTAATATCCTGACATTGCCAGCCCAAAACAGATAGAGGAAAGTCAAACTGCTCCATTACTCATCCATCCAATGACATCATTGTGTTTGCCTGGGCCTTCTTTTCTGGCTGGCTTACCCTCCAGACTGAATTTTGACCATTAGCTGAATGGGATGTCACTGATACAGCCATATTAATCAATAGCAATCATAAAACTATCCAGCACTCTTAAAAGAAGTCCTGTTACACTATTTGGCGAGATGTCATTGAATACATTTCTCCATCAGCTATCCAGGGTGCAATGCTAGTTCTTTTTATAAATTCTAAATTAACTGTTCTTCCATTTCATCAAGCATGCCTTTGGTCTCTTATTATGAGCAAACCTTATTATGAGATGAGTCTTCAAATTCTCACAGAGTCTATTTAGATAAGCCCTAGAAGTTCACCATTGCACCCAATGTCCTCTGAGCTTTTCAGGAGCTGAAGGTCTCTTCTTGTAGTCCAGCTGTGGACAAGTCAAAGTGTGTCTCTATGGGCCTCCATTCCCCTTCTGTCTTATGAAGCAGTGATGCCCCCTTTCAAATTCTGCACTGCTGAAGCATTAATTTCCTGTGGGCATGGCTGTTACTTGCTCTGCAGCCTAACACATGGCACCTGCAGTCTTGATAGTGCCAAGGTCTACTCAGCCTTTGTGGACAGAGTGAAGTTGACCATGCCCATGCTCTCAGCTTGTCAGACCACAGCTGAAGCAAAACAGTCAGTTTAAGGTAATTTTGTACCAGGGCTTAATCTTTTCATAGAGGCTGGGCTTGTTAACCAGTTTAGATAGTTTTCAGTGCATTAATACAACTTACATACCCTTTGGATCAGAGCTGGTTTGCCTCAGAGTGCAAGTGGGTGAGCAGCTGAAGGCAAAGCCTGCATAGATGTGCCCTCTACTTTCCTTAAGGCAAGAAGCAGTAAAATGCTTCAGCCTCATCTCTTCTGCCCAGAAGTAAATAAACTGCTTTTACTCAAAAGCAAAAATGTTTAAATAGAAGTAAATAGAATAAAAAGGAGTAAATAAGCTGTGCTTTTACTCAAAAGCAAAAATGTTTAAATAGAAGTAAATAGAATAAAAAGGAGTAAATAAGCTGTGCTTTTACTCAAAAGCAAAAATGTTTAAAAAAAGCACTCACAAACCTTACTTATAACGGGAGAGCTCTCTAGCAAGGGGACAAACCTAAAGGGAGGACTGAGATCTGACATGATTACACAGGCTCCAGATCTCCCACTGTCCCATACCTGACTGCCTCTTCTCCAGGAGGGTCAAAATTGATGCTTGGTCTTAGCAGAGTTTCCCTGGCAACCACACACAAGCAATGCAGCCACAGCCATAAGCTCCCTACAGCCAGCACTGGCAGCAGGCAGGGTCCCTCGTTGGTCTCTCAACACATTGCTCCCTGCAACTCTGCGTGGGGCACAGCAGAGCCTGTGAAGACTGGGGCTGGGTGTCACTGCCCTCACCCCAAAGCAGTGCTCATCCCCTGGCAGCCTGGCTGGAACTCCAGAGATGCTCAAGAAGAGGAGCAGAGCTGACAGACAACCCACTTGGACTTCGTGTCGGGTAAGGAGGCAGGAGTCAGGTCAAGATTTCTCCTCTGCTTGCCCACCCAGGCCTCCTTCTCTAGGGCTGGCTCTTGATTGCCTCCATGCTCCTTGGTGCTGCTTTGTGTGCTGTGAGAGGAAGAAGTGAAGCATATGTGCTGCCTTCTTTGCTTCTCTGTACTCACACTGCTCATTCAGTCCCACAAGAGCTGCTAGCCCAGGTCACTTGCTTCCTGCCAGGAAAGGGCCACAAAATTCAGAAAGAAGGGATCCCACCTTTCCTTCTCCTCAGCCTAGGAGTAAGCATTCAGCCCTTTCATACTCAGCTTCCTGACACCATGAGTGTCTGCACCCTCCAAATCAGATCCTATCATTCTGGAAAGGAGGTGTTGCTCAAAATACAGCTCTTCCTCAACCTGAGCTCTTCCAAACCTGACTCACCCCAGCTTGCTCCAACCTGCATTTTCCAGAATGGACTAGAACAGGAGCAATGTCAAACCTTTGCTTTGCATCAAGCAAGAATGCAACTCCATGTAGGTGTGTTTTAAGAGGGATTTTGCCACCTCCCTCATGCTGCCACGACAGTATAAAAGAGCCTGGGCATAAAGTGAACAGTACCCTGGTCCAGTTTGCTTTTGACATGCTGCTAGCAAACAGCTGTCTCATTAGCACATAACATGTATCTCTGCACCAGGCAACAGAAGGCACAGAAATCATGAGCTGGCCCTAAGGTATTCATGTGTTAGCACTGTTTGGAAGCTCCAGCTCAGGTCCAGTAGAGCTGTCATGGCAGGAGAGTGAACTAGGTAAAAATCCTGGCCTGCATTGCCATGATGACACTCCTGGTTTGAGACTCTCTAAGCCTAAGGAGAAGAACCAGAGGTGAATTCCTTAATGTTGGACCTCTATTCTGGACTCAGCCCCTGCTTTGGAAAGTGACTGTATCACTGTGTGACAAGAGCCCTCAGCTGGAACAATGAATAAGGATTTCAATATGCAGCCTCGTCTGTCATGCTTGAAGGCCTGATCCCCATCAGCTGGCTTTGGCCAAAGCTAGTTATCTCTCATGCTCAGGACTGGTGAAAGAAGGACATTGAGGTACTTGAACGTGTCCAGAGAAGGGCAACGAGGCTGGGGAGAGGCCTGGAGCACAGCCCTGTGAGGAGAGGCTGAGGGAGCTGGGATTGTTTAGCCTGCTGAAGAGGAGGCTCAGGCCAGACCTCATTGCTGTCTACAGCTACCTGAAGGGTGGTTGTGGCCAGGAGGAGGTTGCTTTCTTCCCTCAGGCAACCAGCACCAGAACAAGAGGACACAGTCTCAAGCTGTGCCAGGGGAGGTTTAGGCTCGGGGTGAGGAGAAAGTTCTTCACTGAGAGAGTCATTCCCTACTGGAATGGGCTGCCCAGGGAGGTGGTGGAGTCACCGTCCCTGGAGGTGTTCAAGGTGGGTTTGGATGTGGCACTTGGTGCCATGGTCTAGTCTTGAGGTCTGTGGTAATGGGTAGGACTTGATGATCTTTGAGGTCTCCTCCAACCTTGGTGATACTGTGATACTGTGGTACTGTAATACCTACCTTCTCCCTACCCAGCTCTCCTTCCTGATCAGCCAGTGAGCAGTGCCTCTGTTGGAAAGCTGCTGTCATGCCTGTCTTGCTCATCTAATTGATTCACAAAGTTTTAAATGATTATCGATTCTCCTCTTCCCCACTGTGGAGACTCTGAGACCGATAAAGCACATGGAGTTATTTACACAGATATTAGAAAGGAAAGAAGATCCTTCCTCAAATGTTCTTCTTGAGCTCCCATCTATAAAGTCTCAAAAACTCAAGAGGAAGTTTCCTACAGCTTTACAGACTAAATGACTCACAACTGTATGAAGTCCCCTGCACACACACATGCCCATCCAAATGTTTGCAGGGTGTTCTCCTAAATCCACACCTGCTAAATTATTGCTTCCTATGATTATGTATTGGATCATAGCTCTTTAGATCCTTTTATTTGCTCTGATGATTAGAAGTCATTTGGCATACCCCTTGCTGCTATGAGACTGAGGCAGAAATTGTGTCAAATCTTCTATTCAAGGAAAAGCCATTTCTGAACTCCAATGAATTGCAAGTTGTTTTTATTAAAGGACTGGACCATGGGAGGCTTCCGGAGCTAGAGCTTTTAATATCCTCACAGTTCCAGAAACAATTCACTTTCATGGTTGCTACAGTTGTTGGGGCTGTAAATCCCATTATATCCATCTCCAGGACCTAAGCACATGGGCATTTACACTCCTCAAAGTTTGGCAAAGAGAATTTGGGGAAAGGAATCAGGTCCATCTGACTTTGCAGTAACAGTGAGGTATGAGCTTCATTTACCTGCTTCTGGTTTTGGGGTGGTGGAAGTCAACAAGCCCATTCCTCCTCAGTTTAACTTTGTGCCAGCACACATGTAATCAAATTCACTGTTTCCTCTATCCTTACCTGCACATTAACAGAAGGTGCCATCTATATATTCAATATGCCTTTGACATAACTTAAAAGCAGCAGCATAATAAATAAGATTATCTTTTTGTACTTGGATTCAAAATTTTCTATCTCTATTTGGCTTTGTACTTCTTTAAACAAAACCCAAGGCTGGGACTGAACTGCCATATCCCTTTCAAGATCACACATGCACACGAGGCACAGATTTCTGTTGAGGGTCAGCACGGCACAGAAAGGGATTGATGGAGCAGCAAAAGAATTCGCCTCTGCTGGCCGTTAATAATAGGAGTAACAAAAGCATCTGGAAGAATAAAAGCCAGGGTGAGGCTTGTAAGGTATAGAAATAGCTCTTTGACTGACTCAAAGGCAAAGCTGATGCATCTTGTTTTCCTGCATCTCCCGTTGTCAGTCCTCTTTCTTAACCACACACTCCAACACAACGGGGGAGTGGGAAAGTGGATGGAAGCATCAGCAGGAGCTGCACTAAACCAGCAGAAACAAGCTATTCAGCCTGAGCATTGCCTGGCCAGGGCCCATGACAAAAGATGAACAACTGAAAATATGAGGGGGCAAAGAAAGAAGCCATGTCCAAGACTGCACCTCCTGCAAGGGGAAGAGCCATTGGCTCTGATGCTTTGCCTGCCCCTTCCTCTTTGCATCACTGTCCCATTATTTCCTATCTTCCTGTACATAGCTGTCTCCAGGTTCTTCAGGGCATGCAGGTGTACATATACATACACACACACACAAGCAGGGTGGCTCAAGATAGGCAAATTGGCTCATCCCCAATATGCCACTTCCACTCCAACTCAGGCTGGCAGCACCCAAAATGGATTAGCATCTGACAATGATCCCTGTGAAATGAGGTGATGGTGCAGTCCAGCCTAACTGAAGATTAGTGTCTACATCATCACACATGTGTTCAGAGCTAATTAAGCCTCTGGTTAGTGCTCTCAGAAAGATGCCAAGGATTATGCAGGCTGTTTCACTACACAGCCCTGGCCACAGCCCAGAGGAAGAGTATTTGCATGCCTTCAAACTGTGGGTGAAAGCATTGGAGACATAATTTTAGCAGACTTTATTCTTCCTGACAAAATACAGTCCTTCAGGACTCATCTTTAGTGGAGGCAAGCAGTCATCTAATTAACATACATCAAGATGAACTGAGTTTAAAAGAAAAGCAACAACAACAACTAACCTGTCTTAAGGAGGTCAGAAGAAAGAATATTTGTGGGAAAGTCATAGCCACGTAGGTTTATTTCAGGGTGCAGCTAAGCAATTCTTGAAGCTCTGATTAAGTCATCACTCTGGTCATCTAGCTTCTTTTTTTTTTTTTTAATAGTAGGAAGAAGTGCCTTTTCTTTTCATGCAAAACTTCCCAGTACCTGCCTCCTGAGAAGTACTGAACTGAAAAACCTTTTCTTCAAGTCTGGTGGCTAGTGCAAGACCTTTTCATTCTCTCAGTGAATGCAGGATGTGCACACTCCTACACTACATATCTGTCTGCACTGCGTAGAACCCTGCAGCAGACACTGTGCACATTTTATCTCAGACAATGTCCTCCTCTGTGCTAAGAGCAGAAGAAACAGAGTTTAAGAACTATGTACATTCATCATCTTGGCATTGGTGGTCTTCAAGGCATGAAGCTTGCCAGAGTGGGCATGCTTGGTGAATGAAGCACACTTCGTGGCAGATCTTAACCCAGCGCTCTACAGCTCATTCAGTGCCCAGCTGCTCTTGTCATCTTACCCAGCAATTCTAAGGGCTGATAGTAGATCACTTTGTCTTTTGCTCATCAAGCTAATCTCACTTACTTCAAGTTCATATCCAATCTCTAAGGGAAAGTGAGAATGTGGTCAGGCTCCATGTGCATTCAGCAGTAGGCTATAGACACAACCTCTCTATTCATCAGTGGGTAGACACAACCTTTACAGATACCCCTCACTGGCCTTCCCTCCCATGGATTCTCTCTTTATGATGTAGCTCTAGTATAGCCAAGAAAGGAAAAGTATGCAGCAGTGTTATATATCCATACCTTTTAAAATCTACCTAGCCCATCCATACATAAAGAGTTGAGGATATGAAATCTTTTTCTATAGGGAGTTTTCTGAAGGTCTCTTCATCTGTCTGCTGGGGGGGGACTTTGCACAGTCTGTTTATAATTGCTCTATTTCATTGCTATGTAGAAAGCAAATTGTTGGGTCCCCAGAAGATTTTCTCTTCACTCCATAAGCACTTTGATTCAGCAAACATTAATCATACAAAGCCTCGTGGTCTTGGGCTCAACTCTTTTTAGAGCTCTTCTAAACAGGGCAGCTTACTACAACCTTTAGGAGGTTCTCTTCTTATGAGTAAATAAGGACAAGATAAGAGGTAATGGCCTCGAGCTGCATCAAGGGAAGTTTTGATTAGATATCAGGAAGAAAGAGTGGTGGGGCATTAGAACAAGCTGCCCAGGGAAGCAGAGGAATCACCACCTCTGGAGGTGTTAAAAAAATTAGTAGATATGGCACTTCAGGACATGCTGTAGTTGTCATGGAGATGTTAGATAGAAGATTGGACCTGATGATCTTGGAGGTCTTTTCCAAATGTAATGATTCTATGATTGTTGCACAAGGTCTGTTGCATGTCTTGGACTTCAGCAAAGCAAGCCTTCAGTCCTCTGCACACACTGACAGCAATGATTTAACAGGGTGCAGCAATGCTACCCAGTGGTTTATAGTCTAAACTAAAGATGAACAGCATTTCAGATGGAAGCAGTAGGAACACTGCTGGTCATAAATCCTCCTGCTGGGATGTGAACAAAAGACATAAACTGGTAAACTGGTCCCATTCCCAGTGAGTCTTGATAGTGGATTTTTCAGGACTGTAAGTGGGCCACTTCTTCCATCCTACAGCTTGCACCAAACCAGATCCTCCAACAGTATCTTGCAGTCTTTATAGACTCAGGAGGAACATTGAAGAGCCTCTTGAAGTGCCAAGAGTTTTTGCTATAGCTTCTAGGCTTTCCTGAAGTGCTTCACTGCAGGTATTGAATGGGCTAGGTATTACAACTGAAAAGATTTTCATTTAGCACTTTTTTCTTCTCAGCTGATGTACTCAGTGCAGAGGGAAAATGATAGATGAGATCTCTTTGCTCACCCATATCTGCATAAGCTGGTTTTAAACACATTGCTTCAACTTCCCAGCAACAACCTCCTCACATCTCCATTGCTCTCAAAACCATGCCTGGATTGTATAATGCCACACCCTCACATCAGAGATGCCAGAGCTAACCTGAGCAAACTAGTAAGCCCACAAGGCACAACACCACCTTGCAGATGTATTAGCTTAAGCTGAAGAGTATTTTCAACATAGTCTCTAAGCTAAATGTGTGGTGACCCCATTGTACCACCCCTGGAGTTGGCCTGCTGTGTGTTACCTAAAAGTATACAAACCATGCCACGCAGCTATGACTTCCCTAAGGCTCACCTCCCTTCTTGCAGTACCTAAGCACCCCCAGTACCTTGAGCTGCTTCCCACCACAGCTCTCATAACCTTGGGCTCTCTTTGCCCCCACTGCCTCGGCAGAGGTTGTTCTTTGCTCCCCAGGGCTCAGGAAACATCTTACAGCTTTCCTCTCAGGCTGACTTTAGACCCTGCTCCTGCACCCTGCAGCCCCACAGAGTCCCTCGGCAAGTTGCTGGACACGCGGTGGCCGTGGCCGTGCTGGGACTGGGGCAGCAGGAGTTGAGGCCAAAAGGACAGCAGACGCTGGGTTCACATCCACATACACGCGCATCCCGATTAAGAATCAGCTTTGTTTCCATGGCAACGTGCAGAGCCGCAGCAGCACGGCCGCTTCCCGCTCAGCGCTGGCTGTGCCGGCCGCGCTCTGCACCGCTAAATCCTCCTGCCGCTGCCGGGGCCGGCCAGCAGGGACCCCTTACGTGCTTCCCAAAGCCCCACAGATTAGGGCGGACAGAGTCCCTGCTCGCGTAGGAGCAGGCAAATACAGATGCGCCGACTAAGAGCAGTAACAGAACCGCCACCACTCCTTGCAGTCGGGCTGCAAACCCCTTAGAACAGCACTGTAGAGAAACGTGCTTTCTGTCCTGGAAGCTGGCAATGATCAGCGGCAGAGTGCAGCTCGGGGATTGAAAAGAAGATACATTTCCCTACACCCAGGTAGCTCCTTAGCACACGGCCAAGCAGCTACCATTCCCCCGGATCTACCCGCCGAATGCTACTTGCAGGCAAAGCCAACTCCATCTGGTGGGACAGGTTGTCCCACGCAGCCCACTTTCCCATGGGACAATACGAACACTCCTTCCAAACGAGGATGAGCCCGGGCTGCTCGGCAGCTCCACTCAGCCCCTGCAGTAGGGAGGTGAAACGCAAGGGGACAGCGAGACATCGGGTCTAGGTGCTCGCACCCTCCTCGGCACTTTCCTAGGCAGAGGCATGTTAGATGAAGCCAGATGTTTCTTCAGGCTTTGTGCAGCCAGAAAGCCTCCTTGCCATCTCAGGACTGAAATGCGAGCAGGACTGAACTGCTCGTGATTTCTTGGTCATTTCTACTACATGTCTTAAGGGCTGGCTGCTGAGGAACGATTGGGAAAATTAATCCAAATTAACTAAAGATGTGAATTTAGCATGAATTCATTAAATCACATTAGCCTTGAATGGACACAGTTCTTCCAAATTAAAGCAACTCTGAAAAGAAAATTGAACTAAACTGAATTAAGGTCCTTTTAATTCTGAAGACCAGAGTGCCTACATGGGGTTTGATGTGATTAAGAAACAGCAGTCTGGAAGGGACGTCCCAGCCCCAGTCTTCCAGACAGCCTGTTCGTATTCACTCTTTCCAGGAACCTACCGTGCTCTCTGTGAGGTTAGGTTTCTTTCTTTCCCTGTATGGCTTGGAAGCTGGGGCAGAACCTTGCCGTACTGATGACTTCCTGCTGAAGCCCATTCCCGGCCAGTTAACACCTGGTGCTCTTTACTTTAAAGAGCTCTCCTGCTGCTAGGGTATTTTCCTCTCACCCTTGTCTTAATGGAGGGCAGCCTTTCATATCCTGTCTGCCTGCATTTTGCCAGGTTAGATAACCTACAATGTTTTAGTCTCCTCTTGTAAAATCTGTTCTCCCTTCTCTCTACCAACCAGATCCTTTTCTGACTCCATTTTGCTTTTATTGGGATAACTGGAATTACACACAGAATTACACACAGAAGAAATTACAGTAGAGTCTTTTACAATGATACTGATACTTCCCTGCCTTGGCAGGGAATATTCTGCCTGGCACCTAGGAACATAATTGCCTTTTATGCTGATGTCTCATATCAAAAGCTCAGTCATCACATCGGTAAATAATACTCCCACATTTTCTCTTTTTCATTTGCTTCTAACTGATAATCCCATTGTTTTTAGGATCAATTAGTAGGAGTAAGAAAGGCTCTTCCCATAAAGGCCAGCAGACTGTGAAAAGTCACCCAGACCAGCCAGGAGAAACAGAAATATGTTAGTGCTGCACTCTCCAAACAATTTCTGTGGCTCAGGCCCTTCAGACATAGTGTGGGTTCTACCACGCGGCTTCAAACCAAGCACCACAGACCTGTCTGTCAATGTGTGTGATCCTGGACTTGACACTGGTGCATTTTACCCTCTTTCCACACTGCAGTCCTCAAGACTATCCAGTCCTTCCTGCTTGTTTCCTGTTCCACTTCGTGTCAATCACACTACTCCCAGCTGAGTACAAATGTCCTTATGAAATATGATCTCTCTCACTTCTACACCATAAACCAGAGCCAAACGTTCAGAAACATTTACGGGTCTGTGGTTTATAAAGTTCCAGATTAGCCACCCTGCACTTCATCTCATTTCTAGTGTGGGAGGAGGGAGGGCAAGCAAGACAGATTAGAAATGGATAACTAATGGAAGCAAGACAATTGGGTCTCCCATTCAGGCAAGGACATGAGCACATTCACTCAGGCAAGGACAGGTGTCACAAGAATACAGCCAGTAAAAAAAAACAAAACATTCTTACATACACAGTATGTACCCAAGCTGGGGACTATATTACTAGAGGAAATCATTGTACTGAGCAGCAGAAAGAGGCAAAGAGGTAAATTACTAGGTTCTGATTCAACACGTCATTATTGCCATTCAAGTTGCCATTTATCGAGGACCAGGTTAGTTCACTGTAAAATTAGACTTTTTGTCCTGGTAATTTAGGCCTCTTAAAAATATTCATTCACATTTTTAATGCAAAATTGCTTAGACCTGGCTCATCTGTGTTTGCTTGCTGTCAGTGCTCCAGTATAGGAGCTCTATCTGCATATTCATGCAAAAAAACTGCAGAATTGTATATCTTCCATGTTCATATGCAGGTATTCAAGCCAGAAGTGTTGTGTGCTCATTCAACAAGGGAAAGGCAACAATACCAAATAGATCTCTCTGACCAACCATAATTAAGTAACGCAGCCTGTATCAATCCATAGAGTAAATATTTTCCAAGAAGTTCACTGAATAAATTCAAACAGATTTGAGGAAATTATGATCTGCACAATTGACATTCCGTGAGCATAAAAAGAAGTGAAATTCACTGAATAAATTATGTGTTGTGAATTAGTCCCCCAGCTCTAGCAATTACTATGGCTGGATTACTAAAATGGGTGGATAATTCAGCATCAATAGTACTATTTTTTTGTTCTAGGTACTCAAATTATAATTCATATATTTTCTGTTTTTCTTCTTGAAATAATTTCAGTGGCAGAGTCCTTTTTTTTTTTTTTTCATTCTTTCTTTTTAAGAGATGGAAAATACAGAAACAACTTCTCAGGCATCAGTGCATACCCAACTTCCTATTAAGTGGCAGCTCAGCAGAGTGGAGGAAATACAACCCACATCCCCGAACAGCCAGCTAGATGCTCCCTCCAATGAAAGCAATAGAACTGCTTACTATATGATCCCTCATGCACATCCCTCATCCTTCTCTATGAGAAGATGGCTGCATTCAGGATGCAGGAAGAGTAGGGATTCTCTTAGTCTAAAGACAACAGGCAACAGTTGCTGTTTGAAAGTGTCTCACCACATTTAATGAGCTAGTGAGCACTAGATTTGCCCTTTTAGAACAGGTCCCTTGGGAAAATCCATTATTAATTGTGATCTCTTCTGCAGTGTCACCAAACTATGATGTTCAACAAACCATACTGAAGCCTGAGTGGTAAACTAGTTAATTGGAGAGCTAGAAATGAGATTGAAATCACTCATTACCACAAAAATAACTAAGAAAATAAACTGCAGGATCTCTGCCCACTTCTCTGTTTATCTCTTTGAAACACCTTCTTCAATTTAACATGCACAACTGCTACCCCGTTGCAGGAAAGTGAAGGGTGGAAGAGGTCTGAGCTGCCCACTGCCTCTCAGCAGGGCTTTCCTGGAGCAGGTCTAAGAGACAGGTCCAACCAGGGGAAATGGGATGGTAGCTGTGGGGCAGCCTTCGCTGGTGCTGTGTCTGAGATGGCAACCAAGAAAATAATTTTGTGCTGCAAAGAACTATCAGTTTGGCTTCTTGCACTTTGAATGGCTATTCTAGTTACAAGCAACAAGACAAGGACCCAATAATTTCACCAAAAAGAAAACCCTGAGCCTCCCAGCCCTGACGTAAAGCCATGGGTTTGTGCTTGTCCGTTTCTCCCTTCCCCAGGTGCTGTGCTGCTGCCACATGCGAGATTAACAAGGAGGTTATATTTAAACTTCCAAGAGGAGCTGCTGTGCGATTATGGGTCTATTTAAAATCCTCCGGGCAGCTGCAGTACATAATAACAAGTCAGCGAGAGGGAGAGGGGAAGGAGGAGAGAGAAGGGAGGGGGGTCGGGAACGTCACGGATTGTCTCTGAGAAATTGATTGCCAGGAGATGGCAGCGAGTGCAGTCAAGTTAAAGATGCCCCCCGCGGGGAGTGAAAGGGAGACAGGGGACTTGCGAGAGAGGTGCCAGCGCTGGAGGCAGCGGGGGAATCGAAGAGGTCGGCATGGAAAGCTGCCAGACCTGAAACCTCCCTGCCTCGGGCAAGGACGTCATTCCCTTAAACCCACTTCGCTGGCTCCCGAGGGCTCTGTCACACGCCACTGGGTGCCTGTCCAGGCTTCCTCAAATCACAGGCATTTGAATGAGTAAATAGCTATTATTAGTCTGTCCTCTGTAGCCTTCCCACACGTATGCCTAACCTTTAGGACGGCACAATAGCCTCCCAGGGCTTTACCTAGCCCTAAGCTTCACTATATCCCCGGGGAATCTGTTCTCCTGCCTAAACTGTGACTGCGGAAGAGAGTAGTCACAGTCACCAGACCAGAGCAGACACCCAGCTCTTCCTGTCTCACCACAAATCACTTTTTCTGGGGGTTTTCCCATCCCTCTCACCAGCTGCCACCAGGCAACAGAGATGATTTGGAGCAACCCTCTAAGGTGCTCACTGAGAAACGTTCCAGGCTTGCTGTGACATCAGAGCTCAGTGAGAGGGCCCCTCAGTTCCCCACATCGCTAGGGGATGGAGGCTAATTCATTTTCAGTTTCAGCAATGAGACCTTTCAGACACAGATGTGTTTCAGATAAGTCACATCCCACTGGGAGAGACTCTCATCTAATGATTTCATAGCCTCCCACCTGCCTGCCCTCTCCTAACCAGTCCAAGATCCTTGTCCTTTCAGCTGCTGCAATCCAGCCAAGATGACTGCATTTCAGTGCTGACTGGAGCCTTTGCAATGCAGTCTATAAAACACTTTGGGAGCTTTCCAGAGGAAAGATGCTCAAGAAACATCAGTCACAGCAGTCCACACACCTTCACTGATCCTGTCATTTGTGATCCTTTTTCACTCTTCTTTCTTCCCCATCTTCCTGTCCCTGCATACCCATTCTCAGTGCTGGAGAGTGCTGCTACCAGGCAGGGAAGGAGTGTCTCTCCAGAATGAGGTTTGCCTCAATTTCCATTAGCAACAGAGAAGAGGGGGGGAAAATGTCCAAATTAAGCTGCTTGATTACTGAAATTAGTCTTGTCACTTAGCATCCCTGTTCCACAGAACAGGGCCTCTGATTAGCCTCCTTGTTTCAGAATATTACAAGCAGATGTTTATTAAGTAGAAGGCAATTCCCCCACAGGGGGAAAGGGGCAGCTGATTCCCAAGGGAATGCTGCTCTCGGGATAAGAGACAGCCACAGCTTCACCCACCCTGAAAACTGGGGGGGTGCTGCTCTGATAATACAGTCAAGGCCCCCCAAGGATTCTCCAAGATCCTCCCCCCAACGTATGACTAAGGACCACGCTGTTGTTACTGTCATAGGTTTGGTATTTGTAAGGCTGACAGCTCCTGCAGCAAGTTATCACTTATTATTACCATCATCCTGACAGCCCTCAAAGATTGTGAGGTGCTCTGTGTCCCACTTACCTAGCTCTCTCTGACCCCTAAGGACGTGCAGCCAAATGGGGAGCACTCCTCACTGACCAGCAGAGCAGTGGACCTGCACATGGGACCTTCAGCACCTGCACTTCCCTCTCTGCTTCCTCTCCAGCTCCGTGCTGCATCGCAAACCACACAGCGGTGACTTTGCACATCCATGATGTCAGAGGCAGCCTCGTGCTTCTCCACTCCACAGTGTACATGCTCACCTGATGTGGTGTTGCTGGGGTGGCTGTTGGGAGAGCTCAAAGATGGTAACAGGATGCCCCAGGAGATGTTCTTCCAGCACCCATGGGATTTCAGAGCCCGTCTTCCCCTAGCAGGTGCCACTCAGGAGCTCCAGAGCCCATACTGGCACTGCTGGTGTGGAAGTGAATGAGAAAGGGTAGAAAGAAGCACCCTCAGAAGAGGGTAGAATGGCTTCTTCTGACTGCCCATCCCCAGCCAAAGCATGCTGGCATAAGGACATATTCAGCAGCATCCCAGGCAAGCTGCTGCTTGCAGCTAAACTGATTACACTGCCCAAAGTCAGCCAGCACTGAAATGAATGACTTTTACTCTGTCTTCTTTTCCTTCCTATGCAAAGGCTGTTGTTTTGGTACTGTAGGCTTAATGCTCATAAGTATTGCTATGAAAGTGACTGCATTCCAGCAGCATAGTGCCAGCACTCCATCCTGAAGGAGAAATACAGACCAGAGCAAACACGAGGGCAAGGCCTGTGTAAGCTTTAGGTACAACTTTCTGCAGCTTGTTGATCTGGCAGGTGGCAACATTGGCAGGTTTCTAACAGCTTTCATCAGAGAGACTCAAACTACATTCCAAGCATTAAGTAAGTTTCACAGTAGCCCAAATCCTCTAACTACTTAGAATCATAGAATCAGTCAGGGTTGGAAGGCACCACAAGGATCATGTATTGCACTCACCAATGAAGTTAAACTTGCCCAGCCTATGAGGAGATATCACTACCACCTGTGTTCTACAGATGAGGAAATGAAGGCATAGGGAATCCAGGTGATAACCCAAGAGTAGAAGAGAGCTTTTCTTGCCTTGGGTCTTACTTAGCCCTCTGCATCCCCACTTCTTGCAATGGAGCCACTAAGCTTCCAGGCTGTGTTCAGAATCCCACACATAGCAGAAGATCAACTATTCTAGGATTTTATCAAACTTATTTGAACCTCCAAAACTATTCTGCAGGGCCCAAATGGAATTCAGGACTACAGGTGTGTAACAAGTTCTAATTTTAACTGATTTGTGCTTGCTCATCCTTTCCTCCCCCAGGGTGGCAGGCAGGGCTGCAGGCTGAATGAGAAATTGTGTTCTAATGAGGCACCTACAGGTTGGGTGCGATTCTGTTTGTGGGTTTGCTGTTTCTTGAGTACCAAGGCTGTGTGGAACATTGAAATTCCACCCTGAGCAGCACTGAGCAGCAGAACCTGGTTTCCATAGCACTGCCATGGAAACTGCACTCTGCGAATCTGTGCCTTCGGGCCCCTCTGCGGCTGAAGCATCTCTCTGCTCCTCCCCAGCACCCACCTCCACACTGCAAGCCCCCAGACCTTCCTGTAAGCCTTGGAAGATTAAAGGGTGTGGTACACAGGAAAAGTAGGACTCTATTTGGCCCCTCCCTGGATCGTAATGTGTAAAAGTGTTCTTTGAAGACAAATACTAATAGCATACTTGTCTGCTTCCACACATGAAAGCAGAAACAAGTCTACAGTTAAAATTCCCCAACTTGAAATTGCCCAAGTGAAATTGCACCTGGTAACATATTAAGGTGCAAACCCAATAATCTCATTCAATGAGGTCTTTTCCTTTGTCTGCATGTAACACCAGCTTGCAAAAGCAAAGGGTTTAATTAACTGTTAGAATGTAGAACAGGCTCCCCTTAATCTTCTCCTCTGGTTGCAGGTTGGTTTGGCTTCCTGCTTCCTATTCCATACTCTAAAAAACTCATGGCAAGAGCTCCATAAAATGGAGGGAGAAGTCAGAGGAGTGTGTGCAAGATCCCATGTTATTTCCTCCCTCCATAGGCTGACTGCTGGGGAAAGTGCACACTGCAATCCACACGGAGCTAGTATTTCAACATGTCAAAGAGGTACAACCTGTGAGCATCAGCAAACCATCTCCAGTGGCTGGGAGGCCACATGTTCAACTAGCACCTTGATAGCTCAGTCTTGAACACCCTTGGTCATCATGAGACATTTGAGTTGCACTGCTTAGCCCTCTTCTCAAGGAAAAGGACAGAAAAATGAAGGTCTACATTTCTGACAGTACCAGAGAAGCAAGCGAGTGTCAAGACCTGACAGGGAGCAAAAAGCAAAAGCTGCTCTTTATGACCCTCCACCATGAGTCTTGAGGGAAGAACCAGAGCCAGAGTGAGAAAGAAATCTAGTCTCTCAGCACACTGCTCTCTGGTATGATTGCAGGAAAGGATCTTGTGTCGCCAGGATAAGGCCAGAAAATTTTCTTCCAAGTGCCTTGGAAATCACTCAGCAGCCAATGATACAGAGCTGCTTTATGTACTGTCAAAACCAGCAGCTAGCACCTGACATACATGGAGCAAAGTGAGCCTGCATGAGAGAGGGAACAGTTCTAACAATGAGATACAGAGCTGCTTCATGTACTGCCAAAACCAGCAGCTAGCACCTGACATACATGGAGCAAAGTGAGCCTGCATGAGAGGGGGAACAGTTCTAACAATGATACAGAGCTGCTTCATGTACTGTCAAAACCAGCAGCTAGCACCTGACATACATGGAGCAAAGTGAGCCTGCATGAGAGGGGGAACAGTTCTAACAATGATACAGAGCTGCTTCATGTACTGCCAAAACCAGCAGCTAGCACCTGACATACATGGAGCAAAGTGAGCCTGCATGAGAGAGGGAACAGTTCTAACAATGATACAGAGCTGCTTCATGTACTGTCAAAACCAGCAGCTAGCACCTGACATACATGGAGCAAAGTGAGCCTGCATGAGAGAGGGAACAGTTCTAACAATGATACAGAGCTGCTTCATGTACTGTCAAAACCAGCAGCTAGCACCTGACATACATGGAGCAAAGTGAGCCTGCATGAGAGAGGAAACAGGCTTAGGTCAGAGTCCATCAAGGGCACAGACCCTCACATCTTCCCTTACCGAGCAGGTGTCAGCATAACAGCAATCAACAAATATCAACATAATACCAAAATTTGCATATTTATAACCTGCCCCCTGTCTCCTCAAACAAACACATTGCATTACACTCTGAGGTGACCTGTGCTGTCGTGTGAACCAGCTCTTCTCCATGCGCACAGCAGTGTTGAGTCTATCAGTCACATCGTGACCAGGGCCACGTCTCTCTTACCTGCTGTGGCTGTAACTCTTCTGAAGCCTTGCTGAGCACAATGACTGATTCACTGCATTTCTTTATGAAGCGTGAAGAGGATCACCTGTCTTCCATCATATGCATCCACCTGACCTGACAGTGCTCTGCAATAACAGAATATTCTGTGTTGCCAGGCCCACCGCCAGCTTTTCCTATCCAACGTGCAGGTGCATAATATTACTTCATGAAGAAAGGAAGCTTCTCAGACCCCAAATGTTCTCAGCTTTTTGTTTGGTTTTCCTTGTTCCTTCCAAGCTACAAATCCCAAGTGACTTGGACCCAGGTTCTGGACTCCAATTTTCTGAGAAACAAAAAGCCTACAGGAGGCACCTCTCACTCTGTTGATGCCGCTTAATACAGATCAAACTATAACACACCTTCCCCTCCCCCCATCCTTTTCACTCTCTTCTTTATAATTTTAATGAGGTTTTCAACCCATCTGTTAAATCATGGATGAAGAAAACTAGCAGTTACATGTCAAAATCCATGCAAACTACTTAAAATTCCTGCCTACAAAACTGGCCTACAGTCAGATGTTACAAAGGCAGGGGTACTGTGTCTGGAAAAACTAATTTGGTATGCATGATCACCTACTTAGCTGGAGTGTCTTCTAATAAGGTTAACTCGAGGAAGTGAGAATAACAGAATCATAGAATGGTAAGGTTGGAAGGGACCTCAAGGATCATACAGTTCCACCCCCCTGCCACAGGCAGGGACACCTCCCACTAGCACAGCTCACTCAAGGCCTCCTCCAACCTGGCCTTCAACACCTCCAGAGAGGGAGCGGCCACAACCTCCCTGGGCCACCTGTGCCAGTGTCTCACCACCCTCACTGCAAACAACTTCCTCCTAACATCCAGTCTAAATCTCCCCTCTGCCAGTTCAAACCCATTGCCCCTTGTCCTGTCATTACAAGACCTTGTCAATAGTCCCTCCCCAGCCTTCCTGTAGGCCCCCTTCAGGTACTGGAAGGCTACTCTAAGGTCTCCTGGAAGCCTTCTCTTCTGCAGACTGAAGAGCCCCAACTCTCATAGCCTGTCCTCATAGCAGAGCTGCTGCAGCCCTCTGAGAATCTTTGTGGCCTCCTCTGGACCTGCTCCAACACTTCCATGTCCTTCCTGTGCTGGGGGCTCCAGAACTGCACACAGGACTCCAGATGGGCTCTGAGGAGAGCAAAGGGGCAGAATCCCCTCCCTTGCCCTGCTGCCCACACTGCTCTTGCTGCAGCCCAGCACACAGTTGCTGTCTGGGCTGCACTCACACTGCAGCCTCATCTTGAGCTTTTCATCACCCCAGACCCCCAGGTCCTGTTCCTCAGGGTTGCTCTCAGCCATTCCCCACCCAGCCTGGAGTTGTGCTTGGGATTGTGCCTACCCAGGTGCAGGACCTTACACTTGGCCTTGTTGAATGTCATGAGGTTGGCTTGGGCCCACCTCTGCAGCCTGTCCAGGTCCCTCTGGATGGATCCCTGCCCTCTAGCAAGTCGACTGTGCCACACAGCTTGGTGCCATCTGCAGACTTGCTGAGGGTGCACTGCTTCCTCTGTCCATGGCACTGACAAAGATGTTAAACAGCACTGGTCCCAGCACCGACCCCTGAGGGATGCCACTTGGCACTGGTCTCCAGGTGGACATTGTGCCCTTGATCACTCTCTGTGTGCCACCATCCAGTCAATTCCTTATCCAGCAGTGCTCCACACATCCAGTCCATGTTTTTCCAGCTTGGTGACCAGGATGTCATGTGGGACAGAGTCAAATGCCTTACTCAGGTCCAGGCAGATGACAGCAGTTGCCCTTCCCTTGTCCACTGTCACTGTGACTTCATCATAAAAAGCCATCAAATTTGTCAGGCAAGATCTGCCCTTGGTGGAGCCATTGCTGGTTACCACCAATCACCTCTGCTTTGTTTTCCATTTGCCTTAGCAGAGCTTTCAGCAGGATCTGCTCCATGATCTTGCCAGGCACAGAGGTGAGACCTCTGTCCTAATAGCTTAGGACAAGTACATATTGAATGGGTTTGGGTTTATTTGTGTTGTTTTGTGCTGTGTTTTTCCCTCCAGCAGCAGGGTCAGTGGCTAGTTTGCTTCACAGGGGCAGTTTCCCTTCTACCACTAACCCTGCCACTTGACAAGGCATACATTTTTGGTATATGTGTGAAAAGCTTTGATGGCCTCTTCAATATCACTGCTCCTCTGAGCTCAGGACAAACCTCTTTGACCCCTCTCAACTTTCTTTTAAATCCCTAAATTACCTTCATATAATCTTCAGTCTCTCATCTTGTATTCACTGGACACCTTTGCACAGAAGTGCTGTCAAGACCAGGGCTGCTGAGACTAAATGAGGCACTGATTTTTCTTACAGAGATCATGGGACCATTTCCTTGTCTGTGGGGCAGTATTGGTGATGCTGTGATCTCCCTCCATTAACAGTTCTTCAGAATACATCATTTACACTACATTGGTACCATTTCCTCACAAAGCTTCTCGGGTCATTTGGCAATAGCTTTATGGAGTTTTAATGCAGCCCAAAATCTCCACTATCTAATGTCCATGACCTCAATATCGGAATTCCTCCCCTCACAGTAGCAGGAACTAATCTATTTTTAAACATTTATTTACTCTTTCAGCTCCTATGTGTCCAGCTTTACACGCCTCACTTCATCACCTGATGATTTCCAGAGAAATAAAATCTTTGATTTACTCTAATCTCCACTTGCAACCAAAAGGGAATTTTCTAGGGTCATGAATCATGGGTTGACTTGGCTGCTACCTCTCTACACTGTAGCTAGGCAGCTTCCTCACCCCAGAAAAATATCCTCAAACAGTACCTTGAGAAGGCCTTGGCTTAGCTGATTTTGAACCTTGCAATGATAACATTACATATGTCTCCTTCTCAAGTTTGCTGGGCTTTTAGCCACTCAGTGTGATGGTTTGGGAGTTCCCTGCCCCCCACACACACTTTAAAATGACCCAGACTAGACCTCAGCCAGGCTGGAAGTTAAGAGATGAAGCTCTATTACAGCTCAGCACAATATACAAGCAAATATATACAGTATTTACAGGAATATTTACAGAAATATACAAGTTTAAGGTAATACAGACACACAACTCCCCTCCCAGANGAGAGACTCTTATCTTTTTGTAAACATTCACAGCAAGCCCCTGAGTGAAGCAGACACCACCATTGTTTTCCTTCACAGCCTTTAGTACAATTTTCTCTACTAAAAAATATTCCAATTAGCTCAAACCAGCACACTCAGCCAGTTCTCTGCAAAAGGCCAACTCACTCCCATACTGTCCCAGATGCCCAGCCTGTCCAGGTGCCCCTGG
>VWYK01062530.1:3303-15181 GCA_013399775.1 Semnornis frantzii | reverse complement strand
CCCTAGGGTTGGAGTTAGGGTTACTGGTGAAGTTGAGACTGAGGCTTTAGGGCCAACCCCTCGAATTAGGGTTAGGGTTAGAGTTAGCGGTTAGGGTGAGCGTGAGGCCTTAGGGCTAACCCCTTTGGTTAGGTGTAGGGTTAGGGTTAGCAGTTAGGGTGAGGGTCACGCCTTAGGGCCATCCCCTAGGGTTAGGGTTTGGGTTAGGGTTAGGATTAGGGTTAGGGTTAGGGTTAGGGTTAGAGTTAGGTTTAGGGTTAGGTTTTAGGGTTAGGGTGACGCCTTAGGGCTGACCCCTAGGGTTAGGGTTAGGGTTAGCAGTTAGTGTGAGGGTCAGGCCTTAGGACCAGCCCTAGTGTTAGGGTTAGGGTTAGAGTTAGGTTTAGGTTTAGGGGTTAGGTTGAGTGTGAGTCCTTAGGGCCCGCCCCTAGGGTTAGGGTTAGGGTTAGCGGTTAGGGTGAGCTTGAGACCTTAGGGACAGCCCCTAGGGTTAGGGTTAGCGGTTAGGGAGAGGGTGAGACCAGATGTTTGATTTTCTTCCACTGATCTCTAACAGAACTACGTATATAGAATACCACCGCACATAGAGAGAACATAGTGTAGCAGATGAACAGATGGCAACTTACTGACATATCAACTTCAGGCATTATGTCTGGGAATAAAAAGGACTACTGAACAATATCTAGTCTTTGTGGGAACTATAATTCATGTTTTTTCAATTCCTCTTGGGCTTAAGAGCTGAGAAGGACCAGGCAGTGTTTGCACACCTGGTACTGCTCTTCCATCATTCCTTTGTAACGCCCTCTGTGGTGATCTTTGCAGAATTACTTCCTATGGGGGTTGCAGCAACATTCACCATGGCAGTGCCTTTACAGCAGGTCCTGCTGGCCCAGAGCAGCAATGCAGAGGCACAGTCCTGGGCCCACCCATTGATATGGAGGTATAGATTTTTTTTCAGCTTTACTGAATCTGTACTTTTACTTCTCATTTTAGCCTCTAAGGGAGGAATATTTTCTGCTTTGTAAATCAAATGGGCTCTATTCCTTCTACAACTTTGATCTGTGATTATATTTTTTTCTCATTCGAGCACAGATGTATTAAAATGCCCTCGGATTTTAACCAAATAATATTTCTGCCTTTTTTTTTTAATTGCTGAGTTCCAAGCACAGTGCCACTGCTCTACATTTTCAGTCATTGCTCAGAATCATGAAAACCTGCACTTAGCTGCCAAACCTAGTTTTCAACAGATGTCTTTCAGAAGACTGATAGATATCACTTTGCATTGCTAGTGACATTTAATGACCCAATCTAAAACAAGTCAATAGTGAGGATATTAGGTGGACTCTGTGCCTCGAAAACCTCTCTCATAAGTAGCTTGAAGAAACCACTTAACATTTCAGCCTTGGTTTCCTGTGTTTCTTTACTTTAAAATAGCCATTGAACAAAAGAATGATTAAATAATAGTTAATTGAGGGTTGTTTTTTTCATGTTATGCAATAAATCCTTACGTAATACGTATTAATAGCATTATTGTGCCTACACACTCTGCTCCTTTGACAAAGATTTTTTTTTTTTGACTGCTGTTTGGCTATAAGGGAAGCAAAACATAATGTATATAGTAAACCTTAAAATATGGTATCCTCTGAAATTCCTTTTTGCTGGAATAATTTTTGTTAGTCATAGATAATTCCTGCCTCGAGAATACAACTATTTGCAGTTCTCCCATAGACTTCATTACAAGGATGAAAACGTTTCTTTGCTCCCAGTATTATCATTTTAAGTTATGTTTAATGCTGACTTTGCGAATGGTTGAGTCAACTCCAAATACCACCTTTTAAAAGCAATTTCAAAGTACAGATACTGTAACTTGCAGTTCTGCATATCTATCCCAGCAGGAGGAAGATTGCTTAACTCAGTAGTTAATATTAATAGTATTTTTTTTAATTGGATAAACTGAAACCTAAAGAACCTCCCCTCCAAAGACTTCTAAATAGGAAATAATGTCTCTAGAGGGCAGTTACATGTAGAGGCAATAAGAAAGATTTCCTCATATATTCCTTACGGATACCAGAGAGCTGAAGCAGACCAACTTTTAAGACACTATTCTCTTGTTTTCTAAGTTATACCTCTTAGAGATCACCTTGATATATTTACTGGCATAATTTCAATAGAAGGAATTAATTCCACTGAGAGGAAATCTTTTAAAACTATCTGTAAATAAACAGCAAATTTTTAAAAATCTGTTTATTTGATATGCCATACGGAGAAACAATCAAAGTTAGGAGCAGGAGTCGATCTGTTGCAGGGCAGGAGGGCTCTGCAGAGGGATCTGGACAAGCCAAATGGGATGAAATTTAACAAGGCTAAGTGCAGGGTTCTACACTTTGGCCACAACAACCCCAAACAGTGCTACAGGCTGGGGACAGAGTGACTGGAGAGCAGCCAGGCAGAGAGGGACCTGGGGGTACTGGTAGAGAGCAGCTGAACATGAGCCAGCAGTGTGCCCAGGTGGCCAGGAGAGCCAATGGCATCCTGGCCTGGATCAGGAACAGTGTGGCCAGTAGGACAAGAGAGGTTATTCTGCCCCTGTACTCAGCACTGGTCAGGCCACACCTTGAGAACCGTGTCCACTTCTGGGCCCCTCAATTTAAGAGAGATGTTGAGGTGCTGGAATGTGTCCAGAGAAGGGTGACAAAGCTGGTGAGGGGCCTGGAGCACAGCCCTGTGAGGAGAGGCTGAGGGACCTGGGGTTGTTTAACCTGGAAAAGAGGAGGCTCAGGTGTGACCTCATTGCTGTCTACAACTACCTGAAGGGAGATTGTAGCCAGGTGCGTTTGGTTTCTTCTCCCAGGCAACCAGCAACAGAACAAGGGGACACAGTCTCAAGTTGTGCCAGGCGGAGGTATAGGCTGGATATTAGGAGGAGGTTCTTCACAGAGAGAGTGATTGGCATTGGAATGGGCTGCCCAGGGAGGTGGTGGAGTCACTGTCCCTGGAGGGGTTCAAGAAAAGACTGGATGAGGCACTTAGTGCCATGGTCTAGTTGATTGGATAGGGCTGGGTGATAGGTTGGACTGGATGATCTTGGAGGTCTCTTCCAACCTGGTTGATTCTATGATTCTATGATTCTACAATAAGGTAATAATACGAACTGTAAGGTTTACCTTGCTTAAGATTAATTAAAAAAAAATAAAATTAAGCTGTTTAGTGACTTCTTATATGGGTACGGAGTTGTTTGGAAAGCCACATCCAGATCCTAGCCTAAACCACATACATTATAACTACCCATTATAATGTATGGCTCTAGTATTGTGGCACAATAACCCAGAACAACATGTTTGATTTGCAATGCTTTTATTAGAATAAATAGAAGGAACACCAATTAATATTCATAAAGTCATTGATATGTTGCTGGAATGGCAATGGGAAATATGAGTCAGGAAGAAGTTGTACTTAGACATGATGATTTATGAAGAAATGGTAGACTTTCTGTATGCTTCCTCAGAAGAGAAGGCACAGCCTTGTAGAATATACAGCACGAAGAAGCCCAAACGCATTCCTGGGAGAAGAATGCTCTTCTGAAGTTTAGAATTTCATCTCCATGTAGTATTGCCATCAATTCAAGGATGGTTGCCCGCTAAGTTCAACAGAAAGGAGTAAGATTATTCCGAAAGACTTGTTTATTTCAGAGAACTTCTATGGAGAAAATAGATTCTCAATAGCAGTGGCAGGCTTTCTTACAAAAATTAGAACACTGGCTTTATCTGTCAGCTTATTCAATAATAATGGGAAATATTCCTAAACCTTCTGAAATTCTCAGTCAGTGCTGGAATTAAGTCCTCACTACAGGTTGTGTAAGCAGAAACACCTGCAACTAAAGACAGGAAAAGTTGTGAACAATTTCAAGAATATCAAGCTACTGAAGGCTGAAAATATTGAAGACATTATACTAGAATCCTACAGTAAAGGGGATCTGTTTCTGATGGGGAGACAAGCATTATTTCCAACTCCTTTTTCTCCTTAAGGAGAATAGTATCTACCGATGAAGAGAATGCTGTCAGTTGGGTTGTGTCTGATCACAAAAAGGAAAGGGTGATCAGCCCTAAACTCCTTAATCTCATCAAAATGTTTGATGTCTCCCACCACATCCTCAGAACCAGACATACTGGTGCCCTCTTCATTGACTTCCACATGTGCCTCATGGATGGCTTCAGATAGCTTCAAGTTCTCTGCTGAAGAGATGCCAGACAGATTGGCCAAGGGGCTGAACAGGTCAGTTATACCCAAGGTCACTAAGACAGATGTGAAATTATATTTTTCTTCAATTTTCATGCGTGGGAGGTACACTTTGACTCTCTTCTTTTCCATCACATTAGGACTGGTCCACTCCATAAGTTTTTCAAAGCTGACTTTGTTCTCAAGCTGCAAAGAGAAGCAGGGAATGAAATGCCTGAGACAAGAGAGCAATAGCTTTAACAATTGTGATTTATACCACTTGTTATTTTTTTGCCATTTACTTTCTTTTTGCTATTAATCTTAGATGTATTTGCTTATCCTGTATGCTTCCTCCCGACTATGGTCTATATCTTATCTGCCTTGATGAAGATCTCTAAAACTTTTCATCCAAAGATTTATTCATCAGATCAAGGCTTTTTGCCTTTTTTTTTTTTTTCTTTTTTGGTAAAAATGTAGTTGTTGAAAACATCTCCTATGAGACAACCTCATCTTTGAAGGCAGGCTTAGAGAGTTGCAGCTGTTCGGCCTGTAGAAGAGAAGACTCCAGGGATACCTTATTACAATCTTACAGTACTGGAAGGGGGAGCTATAGGAAAGCTGGGGAGGGACTGTTTACAAAACTGGAGGAAGATAGATTTAGATTGGACGTTATGAAGAAGTTCTTTACTATGGAGTGATGGAACACTGGAACAGGTTGCCCGGGGAGGTGGTGAAAGCATTCAAGATCTGGTTTTGTTGGGGTCTGAGCAATGTGATCTAGTTGGGGATGTCTCTGATTACTGCAGGAGGGTCAGACTAGATGACCTTCAGAAGTCCCTTCCAACCCAGTGCATTCTATGATTCTATGATCAAGTCAAATGGATCCCAACATTGTTCCTTCTTGAACATATTTTATTGGTCCCTTCCCTTATTTTAGTTCCTTTCTAATGTTAATTTCCCTGTTTTCCTTTTAGTCAGCTCTTGAAGTGCTTTCCTTATCACTTCCATTTTTTATTTACCATGGGAAAATTTTTCTGTCTCCAGGAAGACTGAAATAACATGAAATGAAAAATTAATCCTTCCGACATGTCCATTTCTGATACCTGGTGGAGATAGTGAATACAGCTGCAGCCTCTTCTCTACGGCTACAGCAGCACTATGCACCTTTAGCTTTATTTGATTTGATGGAGTCCAGGGCTTTCCTAAGAGGCTCATCTATACCTAAGTACCTGGTAGCACCTGAGAGACTTCTGTGCTGCTGCTCCTCTTACAGCCCAGCACAACCATTACATGGGCACCTGAGGTATAAATTCACAGCAAACAGTCTGACGGCAGATAAGACTCACTGGAGCGGTACTTCTTCTGCCTCCTGACAAAGCCATACCTGCTCCAGGCCAGAGATGTCATCAGGCAACAGTATCAACATGCTCAGCTCTCCACCAGCATATGGAATCTCCAGGATCTTAATTTTCTCCGCAGTCACCTCTGCCACTCTGAAGGTATTGTTTTGACACATCATTTGCACAGGTTTGCTTTCTTGCTGCATAAACAGAAGCATGAGATAACATAACTGGGGAGCAATTCTTCCCCTAGGCAGGCAAATATATGAGCTCTTCAGAAGGGACAGGACTCAATCTTCAAGCATGCTTGTCTTTGAAGAAAAGTGTCTCTCTCTGTTTCCCCCTCTTTCCTGTTGGAGTGCCCTGGAAGCTTAATCTGTATCTGACAGCTCTTGCCCTTAGCTGAGGAATTGAGATTAAGTGAGCCAGCTGAATCACCTGACCTGTGACACTAACAGGTTGTATGTGAAACACCTAGACTGCTGTGTGAGCCAACAGATGTCCTGCCCTGAACCCATGTCCATTCCCTCCTACCTCTGTCACATTGAAAGGTACTTCCTGAGTGTCTTCTTTTTTAAATGACGTCTTCCATATCCCTTTGAAGTAAACAGCATTCACAAGGACCAGTGCAGTATCAAAACCAACAGATCCCGACACAAGGAAATCTTTTATTTGTCCTTTAAGGAAGAAATAAGGCAGAGAGTAGGTAAGATGCACCACGTCTGGTGCATACAAATGCCTGCAATGTGAACTGTCACCTTGTGGAGGTGCAGTAAGCAACCCGTGTCTTACTTGAGTCATGGTTTTTGGACTTCATGGGGAAAGGAAGACAAGGGTATAGATTATGGTAGGTAGTGGAAAGTATTTGCTACCCATTTGTCCTTACCATTTGTCTGTTTCTCCACCCAGGAATTAATGAACTGTCTTACTTCCTCTGCAGCTGTTTTGAAGTTAACTTCTTTCGGCTCTGCGTTGTAGAATTCCTTTACACACTTTAAGTATTCCTGTAAGCAGAAGGATTGCAGTTGTCAGACTTGAACTTGAAAATCTGAATGTGAAATGCAAGACTGTGACATGAAGCAGAATGTTTAAAGGAACAGTGACATTTTACCCATGTTTGAACATGTCAGTCACGGCTGTCTTCCTTCCACTGAATCTTAGAGATGGACAGGAAAGACTATTCTACATATTTAGGCCTAGAAAATTTCTTTCAACTATCAATCTAAGTTAAAATTTGGAAATAATTTCTTCATTTTACAAAAAAAATTCAGTTTGATGAATATTTTTCATTGAACTGTAGAATCATAGAATGATAAGGTTGGAAGGGACCTCAAAGATCATCCAGTTCCAACCCCTTGCCATAGGCAGGGACACCTCCCACTAGTACAAGTCACTCAAGGCCACATCCAACTTTGAACACCTCCAGGGAGGGAGCATTCACAAGCTGCCTCAGCAACCTGTTCCAGTGCCTCACTGCCCTCACTGTTAGGAACTTCCTCCTAACATCCAGTTTAAATCTCTCCTCTGCCAGTTTAAACCCATTACCCCTTGTCCTGTCATTGCAAGACCTTGTAAATAATCCCTCTCCAGCCCTCCTGTAGCCCGCTTCAGATACTGGAAGGCTACTATAAGGTCTCCTCAAAGCCTTCTCCAGGCTGAAGAACCCCAACTCTCTCAGCCTGTCCTCATAGGAGAGCTGCTCCAGCCCTCTGATCACCTTTGTGGCCCTCCTCTGGACTCATTCCAACAATTCAATGTCCTTCCTGTGCTGGGGGCTCCAGAACTACACACAGTACTCCAGATGGGGCAGATGGGGTCAGATGGGATCTGACAAGAGCAAAGAGGGAGAATCACCTCCCTTGCCCTGCTGGCCACGCTCCTCTTTTAAGGACAGAAAATGCTTGTTTCCTTCTCTTTGTGCCCTCCCCTTTTTTTCCTTTTTATCACTGCATTCTTAACATTCTTAGATTGCAAGAGGAAAGCTTCCATTCACTGGAAAGGTTTGCTATTTGGGTTTGAAAAAATCTAAATTTGAAAACTTTAGTCTTATTGTTTTCATGTCTTAAAATGTTTTCCCCTTAGAAGTCACATTTTTCACTAAAAACTATTTTCTAGAAAATTAACAGCAATATCAATTACGTCCAGTGACAGTCTCATGCTGCCACATGTTATGCCATTATACTTTTCCTGACTTCCACTTAATAACCACAGGAAGGTTCAAACTTGTTCTAAATCAGTTCTCCTCATAGCTCACAATCGACAGACAGTGGGAGATTTTCGTTGGTGCTTCCCTAGAGTGGCATCACAGGGGCCTCTATGAGGAATATTGCTGAAGCCATAGTGCTACTCACCGGAATAACAGGATATGTTTTTTCAATATACAGTCTGTCAGCAATCTTGAGTGAGTTTGAAGCATTCGGCTTGGTGATGTCAGAGAGAAGGTCCTTCCATAACTTTTGGATGTACTCAGGAGCGCCACACTGAGGTGGTGACATGAAAATAGGAAGATATATCGCATTAGCTTCTTCTCATCTAGGACATGAGACTCTAAAGCATTGTCCCTATCAGTTAAGAGTCATGGTGCAGCAAAGTCCTGCTCCATAGACATGGGGCTGTCACCTTTGGGACAGCAGGTGCTGCGGTGATGGTGCACTGAACTAACAAGTTTAGTCTTCTCATAAGTGCCCCAAAATGTCCTTTTCACAAAAGTGAAGTTGTATTCCTGTCACCGAGCCTTCTGGGCTCTTCCTTGCTCAGCATCTCCCTTTCCTGTTCTGGAGTATCTCAGCTCCAAATCTAACAACTCTACCCTGACTCTAGACGCTAAGCCCTTTTCACATGCTGTTCCCCAGCAGCACTTGCCCAGCAAAGCACCCTGGTGCCCAAAGCATCCTACCCCACACAGTCACCTGTTCTGATGCAAGATGTGCAACCTGCTTTCTTTCCCTGTTTTTTAACAAATCAGAGAGTAACACCTTCCTTTCCACAGGTCTCTGTTCAAGAGCATTACCGTATTTTTGGCAGGGTCTGAAACTGCCAGGAGGAGAGACAGAACAGTTCAAGTTTTGTTCTGAGGGGAAAATAAGACAAAAAAGGAGATCGAGTTATTTCTCTACCTGGGAATCAATTGTGTCTCCAATTCCTGTACCATTGTCAAAGTGGAGAACCTGGAAGAGAAAATGTCAGTGGTAGAAATTATAAGCATGACCAAAAAATTATGTAAATTTGAGATTTACACATCATGCTTGAGGTGAAGTTTTTGGCTAATGAGAAAAAAAAAATACTAACACAGCTGAACTAAAAATTTACAAGTGACCTTTCAACTGGTTTATGTTCTCTGCGGTCTTTTTGGAAACTGTAAATGCCACCTTTTTTCTTAGATTTTTTTTTTCCCCCAGTGAATATCTAGAAATAAACTGCTTATAATATTTTGTCTTTCTCTTTTCCTGGGATTGATATTTTTTATATATATTAAAAAACAACAACTTGATAATCTTACCTGGAAGATGTCAGATGTCTGGGAAAAAAAAAAAGTATTATAAAATGTGCTGACTGGTAATGTTGCTATTATCCCTGAGGGGTTTATTTTTAAGTCAAAACTAACTGCCCTTGTAGTGAAAAGGTACCAGGTTTTTTTAGTATTTTCTCTAAATAACCCAAAATCCAGTCCTTCATTTTGTGGTGTTGGCTTATTTCCTGTACACTAAGAAAGGTGAGGACCTTGTCAGTGGATAATGTATTTCAGAGATGTTACTTAGAAAGGACAAGGAGCACAAGCAGAGGTGACTTTACACCCACGTAACTTACCTTTGCCATCTGAGATTGAGTGTTACCTCTTGCTCCAAGATAGACCATGGCCAGGGTTGAAAGGATGCTCAGGGGGCAATAAAAGATATTGTCATTGGGATGCTGGGCTTTCAGTACTTTGAATGCATCGAAAGAAAAATCCGCAGTTGTTGCACTGATGGAACCCATCTCAAAATCAGTGCTGTCTGAAAAAAATAGAAATAAGACTGTGTAGCAGTGATATGTAGCACTTGTTTAAAGAAGCAAACAGAAAGGCTTTGACTTTCCATGATGAAATACACTAATTGCAATTAGTGCATCTGAACCTCTGAACTTGGTGCAGAGGTAAGCAGAATCTGATGATGTGGATTTAAAAGGCAGACACGTTTTGGGATTCATGTGAAACCTAAGTGCTGGACAGCTACCAGTTATGCACAAGCTGATGATTCTTTTATTCGAAAGCTGACTTCTCCTTCTCTGTATGTGTAGGCAGTATAGTTTAAAATGCACAAAGAATATTAGTTACCTTGGAAGAAGCTCACTAACTATCTTTTCTCATGACTTAAAAAAAAACAAAACCAAAAACAAAAAACAACTCACATAAACTTGTTCTGACAAACTTCATTTTTTGGAACTCCACATCAGGTTCTTCACTGTAGTTTTTAACACCACTTTTAAGATTAGTTAATGGATCTGCTCTCTGTGATTCAAACTACATTTAATTCCAGCCTAAAATGTGCAACTTTGAAGCAACTGAATTAGTATTTCTAGATGTACTGCGATTTCAGGCTAATGCAAAAGGAAGCTAAGTTCTTACACCTCCTACTTTAGCAGAGATCTCAAATGACAGCCTTTTTAAATAAGATAATGAAGACACAGCAATAGAGACTGCAAATGATCTACCAAACCCATCCAATTTGTGACAACTGTCTATAACTAGTACATTCCTGTAATTATTGACTCAGTTATATTTCACTGTTTTTAAAAAGTGTTATTTAATGTTTATTATAATCTTTTAACAAGACAGTGCTTGTTTAGCCTTGTGTTTCATTTGCAGAGGTCTTCGCATCTTCAATATTTTTTTTCTGCACTTTTTCTGACATGCTTGGAAAATTTTCCTGGTGGTTTCAGCACCTAGCATTTAATCTAACACTGAAGGGAAGGATTTTTTACTAAAGGAGACAATACGGAGTAGAAAATCCAGTATTGTAGAGTCTAATGCTAGCTTACAGTGTTTATACCACTTAGAACTTTCCACGTGTTGAGAAAGAGAACCTTGCTAGCTGGAATTTCCCCTAGTTCTTTAGGGGTCTTCAAGCATGGCAAATTTAAATTTCAATTTGCTTCTGTGGCTGCTGGAGAATCGAATCCAGGATATTCTGCCATATATTCCATAGTCCTTATGGAATCAATGCATTCATATGACAGTCACCTCTTTATGTGGATTACTTTGAACAATATTGCATTTAGCTGTATCCCTGCTGGAATGGGCCCTCAATCTCTCTCTAAATTGAATCATTTATATAGGCACTATAAGGCAGATTTCGTTTATTATTTCCCAACTCTGCTAGCTAAATGTTAGGCTTTGAGCTTCCTTTATCATCTTAGTGAAGAAACATTCGTGAAACAAATGTGTTTGCCCATTCTAATGTCAGAAAACATAACCATTAAAGGTAGCACAGAGCTATGGTGGGCTGGGGTCACCTGAACTTACTGCATTCCTGAATTTCATTCAGAGAATATCTACTATAAATCTCGCAACCATGCTTTAGCTGTACCCTCTAAAATTTGAACAAATTCAGTTTTAATTCTAAATAAAAAATTAAAGAAATAGAGAAGAAGGGAGAAAGATTGTCATACCACCAGGTTTTAACATGGAACAGTTAGCGAACAAAGCTTTAGTTCCTATAAATGAGTCTTTGACTTTATGTATGACAATGCGAAACAGCAAAATCTTTAAGAGTTAGTTATTTGTAAAATTGCATATTAAAGCTTAAATCATAATGGAAAGAAATGCTTACCTTATCAGCTTCTCCTCTGAAGGTAATAACGCAGCTCCTCAGCTGCACTTGGGACAGACCTACTGAAATCCTTGAAATATATCTTGCGGAATTTTGTGACACGCCCTATGCTACCCATTCTTTATTTACCAAATAAAGTGATGGATGGAGCTCAGTGTCAGACCTGTGCTTTTACTGGGAGTAAGTCCAAAAANAGGGCTTGGTGCAGTTCTGTTTTTTGATGTGAGAAAAAAAAAAAAAAAAAAAAAAAAAAGGAATGAAAGGGTTTTCTTCACGATCTTCACAATGGAAGATTAGTTTGTCATAATATGTGAAGTTTTGCTGAATTGAAAAACATATTGGAGCGGCTGTTTTGAAAAACATATTGTGCTGGTTTGAGTTAATTGGAATATTTTTAATAGAGAAAATTATACCATAGGCTGTGAAGGAAAACAATGGTGATGTCTACTTCACTCATAGGCTTGCTGCGATGTTTAGGAATAAGGAACCCAAAACAAAGAAAATAAGAGAGTGTCT
>VWYK01062526.1:0-12746 GCA_013399775.1 Semnornis frantzii | reverse complement strand
GTTGTTGTTGTTGTTTGTGCCTTACCAATTTTAGGATATGAGCAGTAAATATGCCTAAAACTTTCTATAGTCATTCCTTTTAATCTGGTTCATCTTTCATTTTATGCACATGTTGCAATCAAACTGATAAAATGCTGAAACTGTTGTTATTACTACAGAGGAAGAAAAAGCACATTTTAAAAATAGTGAAGAAAACATCAGGTACTTTATTAGGGTTTGGTGCAGTAGGTGAACAATATCTACTGTGAGGTTTGAAGTGCTGTATTGGTTCTAGTTTAATTTTCCCAGGGACTCAAAATGTAGCTAACAGAATCAGTACAATAGTAAGAAGCAGCCTTCCCCCTGTGGAAGGGGAATCTCCTTCCCTTTTANACAGAGGAAGAAAAAGCACATTTTAAAAATAGTGAAGAAAACATCAGGTACTTTATTAGGGTTTGGTGCAGTAGGTGAACAATATCTACTGTGAGGTTTGAAGTGCTGTATTGGTTCTAGTTTAATTTTCCCAGGGACTCAAAATGTAGCTAACAGAATCAGTACAATAGTAAGAAGCAGCCTTCCCCCTGTGGAAGGGGAATCTCCTTCCCTTTTAGAGAGAAAGGAATTAGATGGAGAGAGAGAGTGAAAGGGGCAAAAAACATGCAAAGAACAGTCTTGCTTTGATTTGGAAGTTAAAAAAAAAACAACTTTAACAATAAATAAAAAGTATTTAAGGTGGGGGAGTTACAAAGAGGTATAGGGAAGGGAAACAAGACACAAAAATATATACAACCAGATTGATGGCAATGGATGGAGGTAGATTCAGGAACGGGTGTCCACTATGTGGTAGGGTGGCCAGCAGGAACAAGGTGGTGCTATCTGGCAGGCAGAGAGAAAGATACATGAACTTCCTCTGTTTTTATAAGGGCCCTAGACAGGAAGTGGGAGTGAGAGAATCACTACACCTCGGGTCAGGTTCGGACCACCTCCAGGGAGGGTTAACCCTTTACAAGTGCTTTTTAAAAAGGGAAGGGGAGAAGGAGGTAGGTTACATTCAAGAATGTGCAGATTTGTTTTATATCTGACTCCTGAGACCTTAAAGAAACACATCAGTGATGATAAACCTTTTTTTTTCATGATAGCCCCTTTACCTGTACCGATAAACTCTTGCAAGTATCTGCCTTTCCTTTAGTAGTTTTAGGTTTCATATACTGAAGTAGAATGGATCATTGGGGAAAACCAGAAGTGAAATTAGTAACTTAAAACCTCTGCAAGCTACCTACTGTTCTGAGAATCATGATGATCTGAGTAGATGGGTTATTTGAGAAACTATCAGGGTTCCAAGTGATTTTAAATGTTTCTCTCATCAATCCGGCGTAGATTTCCTTGTTTTCATGCAAATCCAAGTGTTTAATTTGCCAGATGTTCTCTAAGATATTTTCATTCTATCTTCCTATCTTTCTGCTTGTACCACTTAGCAATTTAGTGTTCAATCAGTTTCTCTCTCACACTCATTTATCCAGACAACGAATGTTAAAAATCTGTGATTTGACTCCTTTATATTCTGATAGTGTATTCTTAATGTGTTACTCTTTCTAGTATGCAGGAAGCGATTCACCTAGGCATGGATTCAAGTTTGCAGGAACAGGAGTGGTTTCATCATAAATTCTCCAACAGTCTATTTTTTGCCTTTATTCAAGAGCACAGGATGACATAGTAAGGTCTCGTAAGATGATTACTTTAAGAGCCTTAGGCTGGTTAGGCACTTTTATGTGAGCTCTCCAGGGAAAATACTACTCCATAAGTTTTATCACTGGCAGTGTTCTCATGACATAGTGTTAGGTGAGCTATCATCATTTTCAGCCTATGACTTCTAGGGTTCTGTAGATTACTTCTGGATGGTTTGGAAAAGTAACCTCCCATTCCAAGTGTGTTATTTATGATACGACTGTTACCTCCTCACAGATGGAGGTATATTAATCACAGTAAGCAAGAGAAATTCTGGTGCAAGCAGTTACAGTTTTCCTAGGGTCAAGGTTTGATGTGCAGGTGAAGGATGTTCTGGTAGCCGAATGGAGTAGGCAGTCCCTCTCTGACCCACTTCTGCTGGTGCAGCCAGATGGGTGACGATTCCTCTGCTGCCTCGATGCCTCTAGGTGCTACTCTCCAGAGCTTTCCAGAGGTGAAACAGCACAGTTTTAGCTCGTATTTCCTGAGTGTGCATGAGCAGCCTTCCTCTGGATTTTCATAAACGACGAGCGCGGCTCCTTGCACAACCTTCTCTCCAGGGCCGTGATTTATGCCTTGTAAGAATTCGGGCCCATCATGTCTTGGTCTGTCACAACTATTTGGCTTGTCGTCACAGAAATAAAGCTCCAGCGCTCTGCTGCTTTCGATCTCGAGGAGGTAATTTCTAAAACACAGGGCTGTGTTTGGGGGCACAGTGTTTGCGTACGCACAGAGCCGCTCTGTTTTCGCTGGGTTAACCCACGAGACTTTTACAACCCTCCGAACGCCACTCGGGCACAGATGGCACGCTCCATCTACCCTCGACAGCGCTCACACTACTACTCCCTCCCTCTTTCCCGCCCAGCTGCTCCTCAGGCCCGCCCCGCCCCTCCTCCTGCCCGTGCCACGCGTCTCCGCGGCGGCCGCGGCTCCCCCTGGCGGGCGGTGGAGCTAAGGAGGCGCGGTGCTTCCGGGCGCTTGGGCTTTTCCGGTGCCGGCGGAGGCGATGGCGGCAGGGGGCAGCGACCCGCGGACGGCGGACGTGGAGGAGGATGCCTCACAGCTCGTCTTCCCCAAAGGTGGGCTCTGCGTGGCGGTCGCCCAGGCAGGAGTGGTGAGGGAGCGCCGGGCCAAGGCAGGCGAGGCGAGGCGAGGCGGTGGTCGGTGGCGACCGCGACCACTGTGCAACGCGGAGCCCACGGGCATCTCCGAGGGAACGAGCTGTTGGGACTGAAGCGCTTGGTTTTTTGCACCAGCCATTTCCGGCATTAGTTTAGTGCTGCATTTTGGTAAACCAGCTCTCCGGAGCCTGCGTGTTCTGTAACCAGAGACGCTAACGGTCTGTATTTCTTGCGCTATGAATTCCAGATACGTCTTTACATCTAAGATCAGCCCTGGAAGGGGAGCCGGGAGGAGGAGAGGAAAGGGCAACATGCTGCGTTTTTGAGTTATGAACGAAAGCGTCATCCTGAAAGACAATTTTCCAGATATTTCTACACTAAAGTCTATGGCCCACCTGTGTTCAGCCAATTTCTGTACTGCCTCGTACAAATCAAAGGCTGACAGGCCCTTTGTAGCACTGCTTTGTATCTGCCTGGTTTATAAAGCAGTGCTGGAGGACATCTAGGGGTGCAGATCGTGCTGCTTTGAACAGCTCCTAGTGTTGATGTTGTGAGGCTTTGTTATTGAAATAAACGCAGTGATGATGATGACAAAACCGGAGAGAGCTACAAAGACCAGGAAAGTCTGCCGAGATTGTGTCAAAGTGTTTTCTGACAAAATTTCAGTAGGCCAAGTAACCTTTCAAGTAAATGAAGCCTTTTTTAAAAAACATTGAGAAGTATAGGCATTTATTTAAAAAATTCAAAGGCTTTCAAAGACCACAGGCATCAGTAATGATTTGGGGTGTTTTTTTGGTATTGCAGTTCTAAGTATTTTTTTCTAAAGCAAGTCAAACATAAATTCTGCCAAAAAGTAGGTGAAGAAACCATACTGCAAAAATGTGCCAAATTGGAAGGTTAAGGCCGCAAATGTGTGTGGTCAGAAAGACAGACACATTGGATTGTCACTCAAAGTGATGTATTTTCTATCATCATTTGCAGTAGGGAAGTCTGCTGGTCATTGGTGATAGGGCTTGCACAATTATCAAGAGACATGTTTATTCATTTCCTTGCCCAAAGCTAATTTTATGTACAAAACTTTGTAAGTGCATTTTTTCATCTATGCTTCATCTTTATTCATGCTGGTGTTCACTCATTCAAATGTAGAATTTGAAACTGCAGAAACTCTTCTGAACTCAGAAGTACATATGCTTCTTGAGCATCGTAAGCAACAGAATGAGAGTGCAGAAGATGAGCAGGAGCTCTCAGAAGTCTTCATGAAAACCTTGAACTACACAGCACGCTTCAGCCGCTTCAAAAACCGTGAAACCATTGCCAGTGTCCGTAGGTGAGTGGAAGAATGAGGGGTTAAGATTGTATGGGAGAATCTGGTATATAATATTGATGCTGGTTTAGGAAAGTCCAGATTAGTTGTGTTTCCTGATTTGTACTGTAATTTGGAATCTTGTCTTTCTGAAGAGGCAAGAAATATGATCATTATTCTTCATGGAGGGTTGTACTTTGTCTAGGCCAAGTTTTCTGAACTGCTTTGGTTTTGATATTTAAATGACAGATCATCGAATGAAATGGGAGGGTTTTCTAGACTGTAATTTGCGAGGAGTGTGACTTCTTTTTCTCTATGCATTGGTGTAATGAGTCTTTCTGTCGGGAAAAAAACATGGACTTCGAAGCCAAAAGCAGAGTTTTCAAGTGTTTTTTCAAAGATAGCTCTTTGGTTTAGTTCATGCCATGTTAGTTTTGTCTTTCTTGTACTTTCACCAATTTGCTGTTTTTCCTTACAGTTTGCTGCTCCAGAAAAAGCTGCACAAGTTTGAACTGGCATGTTTGGCTAACTTGTGTCCTGAGACAGCTGAGGAGGCAAAAGCCTTGATTCCTAGGTGGGTGTTTACATATTGCAAAACGACTGCTTTGTACTTTGCATGGATCTAAAGCCAGCTATAGGCAGATGCTCTTTCTGCAATTCATCTGTGTTAATGGAAACACTTTTGGTTTTGGTCTTCCTTCACCTGCCCATTGATCTGAGAGAGTGGTACTATTAGTAAGTGTCACTAATGCACTTCTGACAACATTACTGGATTAAGTGTGAACATCTGAAGGGAGCCTACAAGAAGACTGGGGAGGGACTATTTACAAGGTCTTGCAATGACAGGACTAGGGGCAATGGGTTTAAACTGACAGAGGGAAGATTTAGACTAGATGTTAGGAGGAAGTTCTTTACAGTGAGGGTGGTGAGACACTGGAACAGGTTGCCCAAGGTGGTAGTGGATGCTCCCTCCCTGGAGGTGTTCAAGGCCAGGTTGGATGAGGCCTTGAGTAACCTGTTCTAGTGGGAGGTGTCCCTGCCTATGGCAGGGGGTTGGAACTAGATGATCTTAGAGGTCCCTTCCAACCTTACCATTCTGTGATTCTATCTTAAATTGGGGTTCTTAGCCCACACAGCTGTGTTTGGGGTTTTGTTTGTTTGTTTGTTTTTGTTACTTTTTTTCTGTTGCAGCAAATCACAGGGCTCCTATGAACTTTTTTGTAGTTAATGTATAGGGGAACAGTTACTTCTTCATATCTTGATTTGTTACCTCAGGGCCAGGATAGAGGAAGAAACAACATTAATCTGAATATTCTTCCTGATATGATAAGATTTCATTGCAATGCTAGATTAGTTTATGAACTTGCAGCTACATGGACTACAGTTAGAGCTCTGCCTTACCTTTTTGATAAAGCATTTGAAAAATGCAGAAAATTTTTGGGAAGGATGGAATTTCGTCACATAAAGAGGAGGCACTGCACAGGGATTAAAATGGTATTTGTAAAGTAATGTTAGCGACAGCTCCTGTTGGTACCCTTATTATGTGGAGAGTGATGAAGGAGAAATAGAGCTCTCTGAAATGAACCCAGGGAGGTTATAAAACCTTTAATACACTCTCACGGTTCTTATTTTGCAGCCTGGAGGGCAGATTTGAAGATGAAGAATTACAGCAGATTCTTGATGACATTCAGACAAAACGCAGCTTCCAGTATTAAGATTAACCCTCAACCCCTTTATCAGCACAGAAAAGACTGGGACTGTTTCTTAGCCCTCTGGCCCAATCCAGCTCCTTGGCTGAGTGAGGGGAGTTATGGGTCCAGGGTGCTCCAGTGCTGTGCCACACAGAGGTGCATTCAGGCTGGAGAGCAGTGTATCCTTTCAGTTTGTTCCATGTTGGTAAAGATGCCTGTATTGTGAGAGCCAAAGAACCTGAAAAGGCTTTTTTATTCCCAGTGGCTCAAGTATTTGTTTATTTTGTTTTTTTTTAATCCCTCTGACCATTTTGGAAATTTTCAACATTTCTGTTTGTTTGTGTTTGTTTTAGCAGAAATGTAGATGTGACCTTTTAGTTTTGTGAACTTCTACAAGAGATGGAGAACATTGTTCTTGACTCTCGAAAGGTTTAATGATGATTGGCATCACGTTTCTGCGGTGGGGTTTTTTGTGTGTTTTTATTGTTTGATCAAGATGGATTTTTACAGCTTAAATAATTTTCTATTATTGTTTAATGCAAATTAAAATATATTCCTAATTAAGGCTATGTGTTTTTTAAACATGAGGTGCGTATTGTGGATTTTATTAATGAAGACCTGTGTTGGAGATCTGGGCACTCCAAGCATGTCATAATGTGCGTACTACTTAGGACAGGTCTGACAGAGGTGTTGTTAACTGAGGTCATCAGGAGAGAACATTTGGACAGCATCTCCCTGTTCTCTGACAAGCGATCTATCACAGAGAATCAACCCATATACTGTTTCAGAAAAGAAAAACCTGAGGAAAGCCACTAATGTTTGATGACAAAGCCTGGAAAGGATGGAATCCTTAAGCAGCTTGCTAACTGCCCAATTCTTAGAGAGACTCAAAGAGTAAATAACATGATGATATGAAGGGATGGCTCTTAGTGGAGCCTGTGGTAGCTTAGAAGCCAGGAGTTGGCAGCAATCACCGACAGTTTTTAGTTGAAAGCAATGTTTGTTTAGGTGGGATAAACTCCTTAGCCATCCCTCTGAAATCTTAAAATATTGGTGATTCATAGATTCTAGAATACCAGGTTGGAAGGGACCTCAAGGATCCTCTAATCCAACCTTTCATGGTAAGAATGTAGTTTAAATGAGATGGCCTAGCACCCTGTCAAGCTGGGCCTTGAAACTGCCCAATGTAGGGGAATCCACCATGTCCCTTGGGAGTTTATTATAATGTTTAATAGTTCGAATGGTGAAAATTTTTTTTCTGGCATCTAGCCCCCCAAGTCTCCCCAGTAGCAACTTGTGCCCATTACCCCTTGTAAGTTTACTATGTGACTGTAAAATGGAGTCCCCCTCCTCTTGGTAGTTGTCTATGAGGTCTTCCCTAAGCCTTCTCTTCTCAAGGCTGAATAAACTCAGTTGTCTCAGCCTTCCAGATGGAACCCTGGACTCTTGTCTAGGCTAGATGATCCTCAGAGGTCCCATCCAACACTCACCATTGTGATCCGTGAATATTGGTCTTTACCCTGACCCCGCGAAAACAAAACAAAACAAAAACAGAAACACAAACAAACAAACAAACAGAAACAAAAACAAACCCCAACCAACCCCAAACCAAAAAAAGAATTGCAGCCAACGAAGCAGAACAGAGCCCGCTGTTCAGTGCGCATGCCAACAGCTCTTCGCGCCTCCACCTGCCGGGGCAGGTTCTGCCTCCCGTTGGCACAGGCGCAGCTCGTGGCACGGAGAGCGGTTTACGCAAGCAGGGGGCGCCCTGTCTGGCGCGCCTGCGCACTTCCCGCAAACTGCTCTTGAGGCCGCCTCTCGCGCCTGCGAGCGTGCTGACGTAGGGTGCGTGCGTCTCGCGGTCGCTGGTGGGGGGAAGGAAGATGGCGGCCGGCTCTAGTAGGGGCTCGTGAGGCGGCGGTGGTTTCTGGGGCTGGAGAGACGAGGCGGGTGGCTGAAGCTACAGGGCACGGAGTCGAGGCACGGGAGACCGGCTGGAAGGTGAGCGCTGCTCGGTGTGCGGTCTGTGGCGGGACGGGCGCGGGGATGAGTAACCTGGGAAATACGACTGTTTCCGCCATTTTTAGGCCGCGGCCCAGAAGCAGTGTGGCCAGGACCAGGAAGAGGCCGAGCCCCTGCGTGGCCCAACATCGGCAGGAGGGGTGGCTGCAGCATCGAGGGGCGACGGGGCTGCTTGTGCTGAAGCGCCTTTGGGAATGTGGGGCTCCGGCCATGTCCGCGGAATATGTTGAGCGCCGGGCTCCGCGGGATGTAGTGTGCGGAAGGGCCGAGGTGGCGGCGAAAGCTGAGACCGGGAGCAGGGAAGTGGTTTTCTTTACTGCCTTCTGTATAGGTCACTGCTTGCGGCCTCGCCCGAGTGTTTGAATTCTACCTTTTAAATAACTTTTTTTAAAATAGAAAAATACCACTAAGTCTTTGCCTTGTGTTTGAGTGGTGATCGGGTCGTGAGTACTCCAAGATAGGGCTTGGGAAGCCCTAGCCCCATTACGGGTAGATTCAGCCATGTTCAGCAGACATTGGCTTCTTCGGGAAAAGTGGATGGATTTAATAACGATTAGGTGGCACGTTTCACAGTTTGAGACTTACCAGTTTACGATTATGACCTGTGTAGCAAACCTAGCTGACCTGTTAATTTTGAAAAAAAACTACTTTACCTTTTTTTCCTTAGGAGAGAACTCATAAAACTTTGTACCTTCTTGAAGACGGTTGTTATTTTTCTCTACCTGACAGTTAGCTTCTTTTTTGTAAGTAGATAGCTGTATAGTTACAAATATGGCGTTTTGGAATACTAGTTTGAACACATCCGTTTGCTTTACAAAAATTTTCGTAGGTAAGTAGTTTTGTACTGGTCTAGTTTTGTATCTCATTGTATCCTTAATGGCAGTTCGTGATTAGTACTTGGGAATTTGGTTTCCTTTGTTGACATTAATCCCTCATCCTTCTCCTTGCAACAGATGTTCACCTTTTTTGTGTTTTTCGTAACTTTTCAACTGCTTTAAGAAAGGCAGCGATACACACATACTTGTCAAAGAATTTATACCATGCAGACTTTGTGTCCTGAATTTTTTAATCAGTAAAATTTACTTGTGCTTATCAACAATTTGCTGTACTATTCTGCTATCATCTTTAGTATAAGAATATATAATCATAAAACTTATTTAAAAATCTGGTTCTTAACACCTTGTTCAGTTATGCTGTAGTATTGCCAGTAGAAAGATTTGAAAATGGAGTTAAAAGACTTGTCATTTAAACACTATCAGCATGATAAGAAAAATCTGGCAAGTCTTTAATCACTTTGCTATTAGCATTTTTTGAGTTCTCTGCCCAACTGTTTTAAAGTTTAGAAGGTAAGCTTTATACAACCTCTGTTTGACTGGTTCAGAATTAAATAGAACTGTCAGATGTATTAAGAGCATTGATTCTTAGAAATACATATTGAAAGATAGGAAAAAACTGCCACCCAGTCTCTTTCAAGCTGTAGAGAACATTATGTACTAGTAACTAGTGTACATTTAGTTTAATACTTTATTCCTAGAGCTGCTGAAACTTTTTAAATGTCAGTCACTACAGGCAGTGAAAATTTTCCCCTGTTACCTGAAGTATTGCTCATCCATTGTGTTTTTTTCTACAGTAATTGTTAGATTGGTTAGAAAAGAAAATTTCCAGGTTTGATAAATACTCTTGTACTACTATTATCAGCAGAGTTTAACACAGGAAGTAATAGTGTAGTGATCCTGAATTGTAGTATTAGACTTACTAGAAACTCCTTTAGCTGCAGCAAGGAGAGGCCTTGATCTGAGGGAGAGGATGAGAAACCCTCTTGGCTTGTTTCCATTCTTAGCTGATGTCTCAGTCATCTGACTCGCCTGAAAAGGAAGGTATCATGGAGAAGACTTTTGGTTGAGTAAGAGTGTGGAAGGAATACAGCCTAACTTGTTACTGAGATGATGCTATGCAAAGTATTTAACTTTTTTGCATCTATCAGCCACAGAGTTGATAGCTAAGGTATTTTCATACCATTGTTTCTAATGGTAGAAACAATTTTAACTTTGCCCAGATGCTAGTCTAGTTTATAATTTAGAAAGCTGCTCGTACCTTTGTGCAGGAAAGCTGTAAAAACAAAATGAAAAATTAATCTGCAGTGTATTTGTGAATATTACAGAGTTTTTTCTTCATTTGTCATATTTTCATTCCTGATAATGTGTAAAGTTTTACACATTAAAATACTGATAGGTAGGTTTGTTTGGTGTAGTTAGTGAGGAAATGTCACTGATAAGCAAACCTCAGTTAAAGTCAGTATTGTTAGAACCCGCTGGGGAGAAGTTGCAGTTCAAAAGAGTAAAACCTTGAAATAACCTTAGATCTTTTTCTCTTATCCTAGAGAATCTCTAAAAGTAAGAGCAGAGAAGTAGATTTTTTGTTAGCTAAATAGGTCTTTATTGTTTGAATTTTGTTGTTACTGATTTTACTCTAGTTTAGTGCATCTGTGACCCTGTATTTTTAAATGGTACTAAACTTAGCAGCAATCTGTTTGTGCTCACTAGTATTTAGAAAGAGTACTCATCACTTAATAGAATGTCATTTCTGGTTCAACCAGCTCTCCACAGTTCAGGCCGTGTGTAGCAGTCATTCTGTTTTGAAACTTGAAATGTGATATGAAGTGTGTATTACCAGAAAAGAAAGTTAGTTAGTTTCTCTTCTGTTGTGCAATACTGCTTTTGATAACATATTTAGTATAAATGCAGTGCTTGCATGATGATGTGAAATAATGGTAAAAATTGCCATTCAGTTTATGGTAATGTAGATTAAGGTTTGTGGTGGGAAAAGGTAAGGCCTGAATATGTTGTGTTGTAGCAAAAACCTTCATTTTTTGGGAAGATTATAATTAGAAAAGTGCCAGAGTATTCCAGCTCTTCATTGTTTGCTTATTTTAGAAACTTTAATTTCAGACATCTTGTCTGAAGGGGTCTTAATTTAAAGAAGGGAAAAAAAACCAACTCAGAGCAACCCAGGAAGAAACATGAGAGCTGTAGTACTTTTTAATAGCTTAAGCACAAGTCAGAACATTCAAGTTTAGATCGACTACTGACTTGATACTTCCCTTTGAACCATCACACTTTTTTTGTACAGTTTCTTCTTACTTGCTTAGAGTGATCACAGTTAGGATTGTAAGGCATTTTCTGCATGTGGAGGGATACTAGAGACCAGATTGTGCTTTGAAACTGAGATAACTGATACTGCTGCTGTTTCTACCTTTGCACCAAATTATAAAATGGAAAAACTGTGATTCTCTGTTGAAAGAACAGCTACGATAAATAANAAAAAGGCAAACCAAAACCAAACACCAAACAAAAAAGACCCTGGACTAAGCAACCCAAATCCTTTTCATTAAGATACATTTTTGAATGGGAAGAATAAGCGCCAGCTTTTGTAGTATGGGATAATCTTTAATTCTGACAGTTCATATAAATATACTCTTTAAAGTTTAAAAAATGTACCAAATATAGTAATAATGAATTGTGTTAAGTTGCAGTGAAGTCTTACCAGGAATAGGGGATTCTGTTCTAAGCAGCTTCACTAGTCATTGCTTCTATCACAGGTTCTCAGTGGTATGAGTAGCCTCAAAAGTTAATACAATCTATCATTGTGGAGTTTCTACATAACCTAGAATGTTTACATCTTTTAAATAATTCAAGTCATTATATTCTGCTGCCAATCTTCTCTTGATACCAGAGTTCATAGAGTAGTGGAGACAGCTGTACAGGGGAACCTTTTCTGTGAGCAGGAGTATGATATTTGTTGTTCATCTGTCTGAGGTTTCTGTTTTGGCCTGCACCTTAGGAACACTGGTTGTAGAACTGGCAAGGTGATAGGGAGAGTGGAGGTGGTGGAAGTGTCTGCATCTGCTGTAGCACTAACTTAGACTCTGTGCTTTAGCCACGTGTTGAGAGGCAATAGATGTTTCTTAGTTAATATGGCAGATACCAGCTTTTTATAAAATACATCCCTAAATGTTTAGGTTTACATGTACTTGGTATGAAGTTTTAAAGGCAATTGCTCTTGAAGCTTGGAATTTGCATTTGGTCACTCACCTGTAACTTTACCCAAAACGGAGTACCTCCGAGTTGAACACTATGGCCAGAATAAGCCAAAAGCAGTTTTGCAACTAAAAGTATAGTTACATTGACACATGATACTGTGTAGTAGTGTTTTATACACTTCAAGATGGGTACACAAGTACTTTAAATAATCCAGATTTCTTGGGTTTAAATGTTTGAGCATTGCTTTAAATCACTTTCCCAAATCCAAAAGAAAGCTACAAAAGCATACATTACTGTCCCCTTCTGTCAGAGGGAGGACAGAAGTTGGTAGTATTTTGTGGGTTTGGTGTAGTTTGTGTTCATCATGTAGTTCTGACAGCACAGTGATTTGTATTTTGCTGTGAGTGTATGAGTATTCATCTGCAAATCTAAGTGACAGCAGCTGCATTTTAAGTCGGGTAAGGAGCACCACAGCTCCAGCTGATGCAAGTGCTTGACTTAAATACAGACTGAGGACTGCAGGCCTGCCCTGGCCAATGTTCATTTGCAGTTACAACACTTTGGGCTGCAGTAATCAGTTTAAGTAACGTTTCCTGCTTCTGGTAATCTGTTTTTATTCCTGTGTCAGTAAAAAACATTTCCAGAAGTCCGTAGTCAGTTGGCTGAGAAGCTGCTCTGGGATTTTAAACCTTCAGAGAACCCTGATTTTCAGCCGTCTCTGGTGACATGCATTTCTACTCAATTGTCATTCTCCCGGGAAACTCGATAACTGTTATTGAGGAAAATCTTACAATGAGTCATTTGCTTTTTGAAAAGCCTCATGCAGGATTGATGTGTGTGAACTTGAATTTCCTTTACTGAAGAA